>JASDQU010681554.1:49255-78180 GCA_032191745.1 Picea mariana | reverse complement strand
TTAACTTCTTGACTTCCCCCCCCCCCTTCAGTGTGAGACTATGACCTAGTGGGGGTGCCTAGGCCACTGAGTCTCCTCATTACCTCTCTAAGAGGTGGGGGACATTACATGTATCTAGACTGTAACTATACCTTGTGCATGCATCCTCATACATAATCTCTACTCAAGGAAAGTATGTCTCTCTCTAGTCATGTGCCATATAGGTATGTGTAATCATGAATAAGTATAATATCCCTCACATGATATTAGTCATCAACCCATTTCTAATATTCAACTTCTCAATACATCAACAAATATAAGATCTCAACCATGTACCATAAAAACTCTTAGCCATATTCCAAGAAATACAAGATGTGCCTCAACAAGAAGTATAAATGATAAATATACCAACACTGTATTTATGTAGATATGAATTATACATAAGATCTAATGTAACCACTAGTCTCTCTAGGGAGAATCCTCAAATCTCCATTGCCATTCCTCATGTATACATCAAAATACAACTATTCACAGAAAAAAGACATACCTTTTGAACCAATGGATGAATCTGATGTATCTGAGAACTCTAGACCTTCTTGCGAGCTTTATCTCACAATCTAGAACCTCTTCACCTTCATCTTCTCAAGTTTCATGGCTTTATCAACATATACTCACCTTATACACAACCAACCTGCGTACACATGCACCCTATACACAACCAACCCACATATACCTTCAATGTATATGCACCCTATACACAGACAGCCCGCGTATGCCTAAGAAAATAGGGTTTTCTATGAATCTGAGAATTTCATTGTCAACCCTTCGTGCTACCTCATACGTTCGCCACTTTGGATGTATCCACAAGTATTTACAAGAATATTTACACAATAAAACAGATATACAATATGTATAAGTGTGTTTGTATGAGTGATCTTTGTCTCTTATTTATATCTTCATGTAGCCTTACACTTTCCTTATTTTAGGGCTTCCTCATTTAAAATAATTTATTTTTCAAAGCACTTTGACTCTTGGGGGCTTCTATACGACTCATGAGGGTTCTCCAACTTCATATTGTCATAAGTCTCTAACCATGAGGAGTTATGTGACATTCCACATACCACCAAAAACGACATGACAAGCACTATCCATCTAGGATAGTTTCCTTGACAAATTCACTTTCCTTCATCTCATTATTCCACAATTAAGAATGGGTTCTCTTACTCTGCAAAGCATCTTCCCGTGAGGGCTTTCACCATAAGGGGACCACTTTGGATTTCATCCATATTTACTTCTTATCAACCATGATAAGGAAATAATGAGTCATCTTTACATTAAACAATATTGGGTCGATTACCCAAACCTTTGTGTTGCGGGGATTTCTTCAAGGTTTGACATCAATGAAAACCAACCTTAATATACATATACTCTCTAGTACTTGTGTAATCAAGTAGTATTACTAAGGGAAGAATTTAGCCTCCTTAATTGGTGCCCTGAGATATCGGGCCAAGTACTATTGTTCGACCCCACATGTATATGAAAGAGTTATAGCACAGGGAACACCTTTGGTTGTAGAAATATTAATTCTTAACCATTGGGATGAGAACACAATATCTATTGCAATGGAAATTTTCCTCCTACCCACATTTTTTGCAGCAAAAGTACTCACTTCCAAGATTTTTTATTATTGAGAATTTGGGCATTCTGACATTGCATAATTGTTTAGTTTGGAGTATAACTCCACATGAGTAAAATGAAAAGAAAAAGGAAACTTTGGGTCCTACCTACATATTTATTTGATACCTATCCCATTATATTCCTCTCTTCATATTGATTGTAGTGGTACCTCTCAATTTTTATTTATTTTTAGTGGACCCAACCCATTTCTGGCACTCATCTTTGAGACCCATTCCATTAGATTCCTCTTGTCATCTCAATATTTGTGGTACCTATCATTTGCAAACTCTTTTTCTATGAGCCCTCTTATCGCACAAACTACAGGTTGGGAAAATATCGACCCAATCTATGAGATGGAGATAAATGTGGGAGACTCTATCCACTATCACATTATATAAACCCTCAAGTGTGGAAACCAGGAATTTCCACACTGTATGTGATGGATGGCCTGCAACAGCCTTCTAAAAACAAGTTTTGTAGAAGAGGGATCTAGTCACTTTTCTCATGAAGAAAGGTTCTTTTGGAAGCCTTAACACATGTTGTAGAAACATCACGAGAGTGACTAAAATAATATGTTACATCCACAAGGAAGTAGAACAACTGTATATTTAATTTAAAAGAATCCATTAACCAATATTTAAAGGCACCAATCTCTTTCATTGGAGAAATAAAATCATTCATTAGGATATGTACAATCATAAGATATTGAAATTGCCTAAATTATAATCTTTTTTATATGCTTAATCCTTTCCAAGGCCACTAGGTCATCTTGATTCTCTAAGGATTTATTACTGATGTAATAAATTTATGCTACAACCATTCGGGTTGCATCAAAACACTTCATCACTTTCAAAATTACTCATTTTCTAACCATCAAAATTCGCTAGAAATATACCAAATTAATCTACTAGTTGTTGTGCTTATTTTGGGTGTTTTACTTGCAAGTTTTAGTGGTTGGATTTTTACGTTGTATCATTTTTTTGATAAATCCATAAGGATACAATAATATATATTCAATACTTGTATATAAAAACATTTAATTGTTTATAAAGTCTTATGCTATCATACTTGAGTTACACTAGTAACTGCTAGTTAGTCTCTTGCATATTTTCTTGTAATTTGAGTGACTTGCTTAGCATCTCTCCTTATCACTTCATTGCTATTTTATACCATTATATACTGTGTCTAATTAGGACAACAAGATTCACTTACTTTTCCATTATATTAATGGGCTCATATCTTGTGTTTTCTTGTGTCTCGGGGAGGTACAACAATATTTCATATGTACTCAAGCACTTGGAAACCATTGACCATCTCTAAGACTCATTTTTGAGCCACCCTCTACTTAATAGTTTGACCTATAGGGGATTCACTTCCATAACCTCGCTTTCCATTGACATTGCATAAATTGCACAAGATTACACAACAAAAATAATATACGTATTACTTTTTCATTTCTACACAATTATATAGTTGGATTCAAATCCAATTTATTCTAAACATAGAGAGGGGTGTTGAGACAATATCTCAACAACATCCAACTCATTCAAACCAAACTCAAACCATATCTATTGTAATTATTCAAACAATCTCCCATAATTCTTACATTAAAAATATTATATCATAATTACAATACTCAAATTTCAACATAAATATTTGTCTTGATATGGTCTTCGTCAACACTCCTATCCCCTCTGAAATCTTCACGTATACACTCTTTCTTCTCCACAACTGTGATCTTCCCTTTCAACTCATTTAATATAACACCACTTTTGACCATCATTGATGAATTTGTATAATTGACGCTTCTCGACCTCCTAAAAGACAATGTCGATACTAAATTATCCTATGGATACACTACCATCTGTGAATTTCCCCCGAAGAGAAAATTTCGAGAGTTATATAGGAAAGTGATATGATTACTCGATATTTTCAGTTTTCAATCATACAACTGACCTTCTTTAAACACATCTACAACAATATACCCTGTAACTGATGATCTTGAAGCACCAAAGTACAACAAGAACCACCAACATATAACAAAATATGCATAACTAAACCAGTGAAATGTTTGTGTGGCACCGAATTATGTCAAGAACCACTAATTCAGGTTATGATACTATGTTTGTTGATTGGTTCTACAATACAAAACTTTTACAATCACAATACATAACACACTTTCATCACATATTTTCACACCACTTAATAAATCAACAATGCAATCTATGAAATCCGATAGCTATCAACAAAAACATTGGTGGATAAGTGATAATGTTGTCCTAAAAGCGTTGGAGTCTTTTGCATTTACATAATCATTTACCAAGGTTCAACAAAATCTGCAGATCCAAATTGAATTAGTTCAGATAGTGGATGTTCGACTAAGATGCGAAATTATGTTGGATGTATCGACTCCCTCTTCTCCAACGGATCTCACTCCAGCAACAACCTCCTCTAATTATTCTTATGGAACTAGTATACACTGCAACGATGCAAGACAACAATATATCCAGATGCAAGTCTTCGAAGTACAACATAGTTGTAAACAAGAACTACTCCCATGCACTTCAAAAATATGGAGAATCAAGATGCGCTCAGACAAAATACCATGTGATCTCTTTTTATTTCCGTAATCTCCAATAGAGGTGGCCTCTCTACAATTCTCCAAGTGACCAACAAATTATTTGATGGAGGAGAGATTTATCTTCACAATTTTATGAGGTTGGGAAGTTCTCAATGTTGATGTTGATCATTGATTCTTGGCAGTGACATCTTTCACACAAAAACTACCTATCCTCAAAAAATAAAATCAATCCACTCTCCTACATAAAACACATACATAAGCCAACCTATTTACATAGATTTAGTCATTACAAAATAAGCATGATCATATCCTCTCTCATGAGAAATTCATGGTGATACCATATTAAAAATTAACATTTCATAAATTGCACAATATTACACGACAAAAATAATATACATATTACTTTTTCACTTCTGCAAAATTACTACACAATTATATAGTTGGATTTAGATCCAACTTATTCTAAACATAGAAAGAGGGGTTGAGAGAATCTCTCAAGAAACTCCAACTCATTCAAACCAAACTCAAACCAATTATGTTGTAAGCATTATTCCAACAATTCTCTCCTAGTGTCACCCGAGATTCCCCCATTGTGTCATATTTATCCTTCACTAAAGCGAGGGGAGGGTTTATCTAATGTGGCAGTGGATAGAGTCTCCCACATTTATCTCCATCTCATGGATTGGGTCAATATTTTCCCAACCTATAATTTGTGTGATAAGAGGGCCTGGAGAAAAAGAGTTTGCAAATGATAGGTACCAAAAATATCGAGATGACGAGAGGAATCTAATGGAATGGGTCTCAAAGATGGGTGCCTAAAATGGGTTGGGTTCACTAAAAATAAATAAAAATTGAGAGGTACCACTACAATCAAGATGAAGAGAGGAATATAATGGGATAGGTATCAAATAAATATGTAGATAGGCCCCAAAGTTTCATTTTTCTTTTCATTTTACTCCTGTGGAGTTATACTCCAAACTAAACACTTATGCAATGTCAAAACGCTCAAATTCTCAATAATAAAAAAATTTTGCAATCAGTACTTCTGCAGCCAAAAATGTGGGTAGAAGGCAAATTTCCACATTTTTTGCTGCACTATAGCCAAGGTGCGGCGGCGTTGGAAGACTAAGAAAGGGTCAAAGTTCACAAAAGTTATAGAAGGGATGTTCTAGAACATGAGGTGGAATATGTATGGTTGGGATCCTACTCGCTTCTCTGATTTGGTGGGATAATCCTAATCTCTTTAACCTTCTATATTTCTCCTATATAATGATGGATTTCTCATGGAGAAGGTTAAGCAAGAGAAAGCAAGAGAAAGCAAGGAATTAATGAAGGAATATGATGAGAATTGTGTGAGGGATTCTATCTCAATTGATGCTTGAGGTCTTCATCTGTCCATCAAGTTATTGTGGGTCCTCTTCATGCAAGTTTGGAGCAAGTGTGTGTGTTGGAGTGAAGGGTCACCAAAAGGGAACCTTGCAACATCAAGGTTTTTTGGTTGTATCTTCTACTTGTACTTAATATAATATAGTGGCATGTTTCTTTCCCATAAAATAATTCTCATTTTATTACATGAATCCTTGATCACATGTGTAAGTTTTCATTGAATATACTATTGTTTCTTTCACTTTGGTTGTTTTGTGTTTCATTACAGATCCAATATCACAAGAGCACCGGAGTGGAGGAGGGAAAACAAAGATATAAGGAAGAGATATTCAAAGGCATGTCATTCATCTCTTGTTTGATAGTAAACTCAATTATTAAATCTTAGGGAAAGAATCATGTCCTGTCTTGTTTTGTTCTAGATCTAGGTGGATCTAGGGAGATTAGTTTATGTCCACATTCATTGATTTATGCAATAACAAAATTGGTAACTCCACTGGGGATACGACTTGTTTTTGGTTTTTTGTTGTCCATTTTCCTTTATCCTACCTCTTTTCATTTTAATCCAGTTTCTAAGTCTGTGGGGGATCCATCTAGGCTCTCTGGATCTGAAATTTCTTTTAGACTCTTTGCCCTCTTTCCATTTTTCCTTTGTTTACAGGAATTTCTGCACTCTATCCCATATGTAGCCTTTGGAAATCTTAGATATCTACACCCCGACTATTTATACTAGCATGAAATCTTCGCACCCTACCCAGATTTATCCTACAAAAACATAAAGTCAATGTATTGTACCTTACTGTTGGGTTGCGACGTCTCCTGTAGAATTTTTGGATTAGGTATTTTTGTCTTCTCAGATCCAGTTTTTCTTTGATCACCTGGGAAGAAATTTTAGTGCCAGTACTTGATTATTTTCTGAGTGTAAGACTTGTTGTTGATTGGTTTTCAGGGATGGAAAACCCTTCTTCATCATTTTACAAGTTTTTAATTTTTTATTTCTGTCAACAAGGACATAATCTTTGGATTTAAATCTAAGTTCTTGGTTGATAAAAGTCTTTGATTTGATTTAAAAGTTTTTTATTGTTTCAGATTCATTGGATTACTTGTTAATTGGAAAATTATTTTTGATTGCATTTAGCGAAACACTTTCTTGTCATCTTCATTTTTATCTTCATTGAAAGTTGGATTTGGGTAATTGTTAAGTGTATCTATTTTCTTTGATTACTTTTCCTTTCTTCATTATATCCCTAACTTGGTTTTGGAAAGGAAGAATTAAAGTCATTTATTCTTTTAAAGTAATCGTTCATAAGAAAAAAATTTGCATTCAAATTGTTTTTTTTACAAGAGAACAAATTGGAAAATTCCATTGCTTATGATTGTTTGAAATCATGTTCATTCAAGAAAAATAAATTATATTTCATAGCTTTTGTGTTTTCCGAATAAATACTTTCTCCCTATTGTAAATAGAGTTCATCAAACTGAAATATTGTATGATTAATATCATCTTGCATATTATTGGGTGAAGGTCTCATATAACATCAATTTCATCTCCATCTCCCTCTTGCATAAACAACAACCTCTAAAATACTACATAATTTTCAAATTTATTAGTAACTTTTATTTTCTAGAAACTCTTTCACACCAATATTAGCTAGGGTAGCACTTTGGAATAGGTTGTGAGCCACACTCTCCAAAGCATAAAACACACTGTAGCATCTTGTGATAGGGAGAGCTCAAATCCACTTGCAACATTTTGTCATTGGAAGCCCTTCTCACACAACGGTCAAAACTGAGGTCGCATTAAGGATGGTAGAGTTACTCACCCTTCTTTGTTGGTCTTGATGTAGAAATTGCACATATTATGGGGGTCACTTGAAGGTATACCCACAATTACCAATGGAATCCTTTCGAGTTGATTTTGGGCTAGATACCCTGCCCTTGCGCGTGGATCGAACTGTCGACTATTTCCCTAGGAATCACTATTATTCTTGGTAACCTTAGTAGCCTATCTCTTTAGGGTATTACACAAGTTAAATATGGATGGGACATTATTCACAGTACTTGGAATTGGCGTTGGGCAGACTCACTCAGGCTCCTTGGAGGGTATACGCATGATTATGTGTGGGAGCTTGCACCAGGGTGTAAGTTTGTTTAGCAGGTCGTCAACATAACTTTTCCACCCGATCTATCCTATCCCCTTCTTGTCTTGACTTCATGATGTTGGATTTCATCACCAACTAGTGACTTCGACATAATAAGGTTTGTTTTCTTGGTTTGATTTCTAGATTTTATTAGCGAGTGTTGATTGTTTCCGTAGTTGGCCATAGATATTTTTCGTAAAATATTTTGTTCGGCCAACATCAACCCTCCACACCGTTCACATAGGATGCAAGGGCTACCCCCAGAAAATATAAAAGGTTGTCTCCCTTTTCCTCCTAACTCACTGGATGGCTCTCCCAAGCAGACAACAGTCTAGGACACCATAACCTCATAAGTGGAAGGTTTCGACTCTTTAGAAAATTTCCGAATTATTTCTGATTCCCTAGAGGCTTTCAGAATTCCTCCTGGATAGAAGAGACATATTTTGTGGATGAATTCATCAAGAGAAATTGTTGTTGACACTTTTATAATACTATTCGGACCCCATATAGACCCTAGAGTCAAGAATCCCCTTCGGTCTACTGACATATTTGTAACCCCGTCTTTCACGGTGCGAGACTTTTATGGAAACTTGGAGGAGGATCCTGATACACCTGTTGTCTCACAACTGCCTGGAACATTTGTTACCTACATGATACCTTTAGACCATTTTGATGGTATAACTAGCAATATCACCATCATCCCAGAAACATAGTTAGTTGGTCCTAGCTCCATGTTTTTTCTCTAGACGTCCCATTCTACTATGGTGCCACATGTTACAACTATACCTACCAGGAATGTGGTGGTTAACCAATATCCCATTGGCCCACCAGTCTTGTCTATACCTATCCCATTTATTTCTCGTGGGTATCTCTTTGAATCCTTCCACCATCGTCCCTACCCAGGTGTTACACATGATTTTTGTCATCTTGATGGTGTATTGATGATGGTGTACTCAGGTTCCTAATAAGAACTTTCTCCTGAGATAACTAGCATTCATCTCTTTCCAGAAAACATATTTTTGAAGAGAGTTCGCAGGTTGCTTATATCCTAGGGTGCGAGAATGACCCATTCTCGTAGGCTGCCTATAGCTAGGGTGTGAACTTCTTGCACTGTGCTACATAGCTAGGGTGAGAACTTGTTCTCAAGCTTGGAAAAAGATGAAGTCTCAATGGTTCTAGAAGGGAATCTTCTAGAGAATGGGTTGGCATTCGAATGGTTATTGTTTTACTGGTTTCCTTGATATTGTGGGATCATTCTTATCCATGTAACCATCTCATCCTCTCCTATATATTGATGGGATTCTGATGGAAAAGGTTAAGTGAGATTAATTGGAGAATTGGTGAAGGAATTGTGTGAAGGACCTAGCTTGAACATGAGCTTGGAGAGTCTAGCATGTCTATCAAGAGGAATTGGATATTCTTCATGTAAGAATCGAGCAAGTGTGTGTGTTGGAACCAAGAGTCACCGAAAGGAAGCTTGCGACATCAAGGCAATCAGGTTATATCTTCTACTTTCGATTAATATGATACAATGGCATGTCCTTTTCCCATAAATTCATTCTTACTTTATTGTGTAATTCCTTGGTCATACACATAAGTTGACCATTGAATATATTTTTCTATCATCACTTTGGTTGGTTTTTGTTGTATTGGTCTTGACCTCACGAGAGCGCCAGAGCGAAGCGAGAGAAACAACGACCCTAGGAAGTGATACAAAGGTATGTCACTTGTTCCTCCTTACTAGCTAATTAAATGGTCATAACTTATGGAAAGAGTCATGTCATGTCCTGTTTTGTTCTAGATCCAGGTGGATCTAGGGAGATCTGTTAGTGTCCGCACCTACCAATTAGTCCGATAACAAAATTGACAACTCCAATGGGGAGGAAACCCATTTTCTTTGTGGTTTTTGGTGTTTTTCCTTGTCCATTTTCTCTTTCCTTACCTTTCTCCATTCCTATCAATATCTGAGTCTTCAGGTCACCCTGATAGACCCTCTGGGTCCGAAAGCCCCTTCGAATTTTTGTCTTTTTCAAAAAATTTGCCTTGTTTCAGACATTCTCGCACTGAACTCCACAGTGGCATATGAGAATACTTTGAGTTCACACTTTTCTTTTACATCCAGTGTGAGGTTATCGCACTCTTCTCAAAGCTATCTTGTGAGAATGACCCATTCTTGCCTTGTGTAACATTGATAGCCTACGAACCCTCTTTTCAAAATTTTGGATTTAAGATTTTTGCATGTTTCGCTGCCCAGATCAATATAGGTGTCTGAAAAGAACTTCTTGGACCATTGGTTGATATTTTCTTGTATTTGGATTTTGTGCATGATCAATCTTAGGAAATCAAAGGCTCTACCTATCTATCTTTTTCTCAACTTTCATCTCTTGACTTTTCTTGGCAAAGATATACTCTCTAATTTTGGAATCTGAGTGCTTGTTTGGTTAAGAACCGGTGATCGGTTTGAAAGTTGGGATTCTTTGTCTTTTTAATTTGCTCATTATTTGGAAGATTACTTTTCTCATGCAATTGAAAAGACTCGTTTGGTCTGCTTGTCATTTTTGTTTCCATTGAAATATTGGTTTGGGTTTTTGTTTATTGCTTGTTCATTAGTTTTTGGTTTTCCTCACTTTCACCATCATCGTGTAGGTCCTTTTTGAAAAGTGAAAAATGTTTTTCTTTCAAAATCATTTTCGTCTTCGAAAATATTGAAAATCAATTGTTGAAATTATTGAAAAAGAAACAATAGAGAATTGTTATTATTGCGTGATTCGTTGCAATTGCATTTTAAAGGAAATTGTGTATCGTAGTTCAAGATTGGTCTGGAAAACTTCTCTTTCTCTCCCGTACATAGATTTCCTTGAACGAAAATTTGATATATTTCATTCCTATATATGCATTGATGGGTCAGAGTCTCTCACAACATCAGTTTCATCTCCGTTTCCTTTGAGTAACAATGACCATTAATAACATTGCGCAAATTGTAAAATTTAACTAGTAACTCTTTTATAGGGCTCTATTACACCAACATTTATCTAGGCTAGCACTTTGGAATAGGTAGAGAGATACACTCTCCAAAGCACAAAACACATAATAACATCTTTTGTTAAGGAGTGTCAACTTCCATTTATAGCATTTTGTCCTGGGAAGCCCTTCTCACACAAGGGTCAAACACTAGATCGCATTGATATTGACAGAGTTACTCACCCTACTTTGTTGATATCGGTGTAGAGATTGCACGTATTATGGGGGTCACTTAGAGGTATACCCATAATGATGACTGGAAGCCTCTTGAGTTGATTTCAATCTAGATACCCTGCCCTTGCATGTGGATCGGACTGTCGACTATCCCCCTAGGCTTTATTGTTGTCAGAGGTAATCTTAGTGGCCTATATTTCTAGGGTCTTACACAAGGTGACTATGAAGGGGCAAGTCTTCACGGTACCTGGAATCGACGTTGGACAAACTCACTTGGGCTCCTTGGAGGGTATACCTACAATTATGTGGGAGCTTTCTCCAGGGTGTAAGTCTATTAAGAAGGTTCTCAGCGTAACTTTTCCACCCTAGCCTAGCCCCTTCTCATCTCGTTATTGTGACATTGGATTTCATCACCAACTAGTGACTTCAGAATTGGAAGATCTTGTTTGCTTGGTGATGTTTCCTAGATTTTGTTTACTAGCACGTGTTGTTTTTCTACCCAAGTTGGCCATACAATTTTCTTCATAAATTTGTAACTCATTCACAATAGATCCTCCACGTCGTTCATGTAGAATGTAGGGTTTATCTCCAGAGCATATGGAAGGTTCTCAACCCCTGCCTACAAGCTCACCTGAGGGCTCTCCTCAACATAGTGAAGTCCAAGACGTTACCATGCCACAAGTGGAACAAACTGACTCTCTAGAACATTTCCAAATTACCAATACTCGAGAGGACTTTCGACTTCACCCTAAGTCAAAGAGATAGTTTATGTGAGTAAATGCTTCCGAAGACTTAGTTGTTGTGTCTTCTGGATCACCAATTGGACCCTTTCCTAGAATAGAGGGCCAAGATCCTTTTTGGTCTACAGGCGTTTTTAGATGGGACCTTTTTGGTGCAGAATCAGGCGTTGAAACCACCATCTCACCTATGCTCTCCGAAACCTCTAACCCAGACACAGTACCATTTACTATTGCCTATAATTTTTTTGGTACGGATGCCCCGCGATCTGACCACATCTTGACCATCCTTATAGAAATGGTCCATTACACAGATACTACGAGTATTCACACAGGGATTACCGTCGTTAGGCAAGCCCCCATTGGCACACCGCTCATGCCCAGTATCACCCCGACACTACTGCCCGGATACCGTGCGCTGAATGCTTCCATTCCCACTCGTACACAAACCCCATATGACACTCTTGATGGTCCCTCTTCTTCTGCGCACTCTCTTCCCAGTTTCATTCTGAGACTTCCTCAACCCCCTCTTAGAGGACCTTTCTCATTGTCCAGTGACAGTCTTAATCCTAGTGGCACTATTCTTTCATTCACACCAAATTACCATATTCTTGTTGGTGGACAATTTAACCAAGGAGGTTTGACTCAACCCCCCCTTGGTGGGAAAATTCCTATTGGAACGCAAATCGCAATTGGAACACAAACCAAAAATTGAAACGTTGCCCCCAATTGGAAAACAACCCTCTATTAGAGGCAAAACCCCACTGACCCCACCTTATGGACAAAACATACCTCCATCCTTGGCCCAGTATTGGAATCATTTGATACAACATACTCCTCAATTGACTGGGGGCAAACAACTTCCAACTGCATCCGTGATACCCACTAGTATAGACCAACCATATCCACGTATGTCCAATCCTATTTGGGGCTTGAATTCTCAAACTCATGTCCCTATTCAAGGATACAATCCCATGGGCTACTATCCTCTGAAACCACCATCGAGTCTACCTGGGTCTTCACATTATATGTAGACTTCTTATGGTCCTACTTGTTTGCCGATGGGGCTTTCTCCCCAAAGCCACCAGTACCCGCATGTGAATCGACAATTACCCTTCTTAGCCACTTTGGATCTCTCAGACTTGTCAAGGATTTTAAATGACCCAATTCGTCACTCTTCCCAGTGGCCCACTATACTAGACAAGCTACCATCAAACATCCCTAAAATTTGACAGAAAAGCAGGAGAGGACCTGAACAATCACGTCATGAATTTTCACCTCTGGTGCTCATCCAACTCGTTGATGGATGACTCTATTCATTTACGTCTTTTTCAATGGACCCTCACGGGTTCTGCTATGAAGTGGTATATATAATTAACACAAGGTTTCTTCACTGACTTCAACACCCTAACTATGGCCTTCCTCACCCACTACCAGTTACCGATCCATTATGAAACGGGGACCGAGATTTTGAGTTCTTTCAAACAAAACAGAGCCACTCATATATTCGATCACATTCATGAGTGGCAACGGAGACGACGTCTCATCAAACTCGAACTTCTTGATCAGATTCTTACAGAGTGGTTCACAAAATCCTTTGTGAATGACATCGGTCATGACATCGCCATGGGTGGAGTAGTCATGGAAGAGCAGGCCACAAGTTGTGCTCAATACCTTGACCTCGTTTACTCACAAATGAGTACCCTTTATGACTTACTACCTTATGCATCTCGTCCTTCCACTTCCGCCACTTCAACTACTCCAGTTGCTTCTCATGCAGCCGACGATGTGATTGGCACTTTCCATGCCCAACCACATTCTACCTCAAGCGCCAACCCCAAACCTGCTTCTTCTAATGTTCAAAATGCTCTATCTCCTACCCCTCCCACTGACAAGACTTCTGAGATAAATGTGGTTCAATCTACCCCAGCTGGTAAAAACAAATCCAAAAAGGGAAGGGGTAAGAATAAGGAGAACAAAAATACTTCTCAAGCAGAGTGAACCAAAACTCCACCTTTTGACGATATGGATAAGTGAAAACCTCGATACCCTTGTCTTATCTGTGGTGATGATCACTACATGAAGGATTGTCCACGACACACCAAGGTCACTAAGTTCCTTCAAGGATCCCCAAAACCACCTGCTCTCTTCATTTTGTCCCAACCCTTCCTATCTCAACAACAGGACCAATTGGTCATTCATGACCAACTCTCACCTTCTACTACATCCTATTTATTGATGTGTACTGGTGATTCAAAGTAGAATGACATTCCAGTCACCACTCAAGCCAAAGATTATTCTCCATCCCCCTTCATTGGTACAACCCTCTCCAATGACTCCACCTACTAACGGTCCTCTTCATATCGAACGATCGATCCTTGACACAGTTCTTCGGACCCCCCCAAAGGCCTCATTTAGAAATCGGCTTTCAATCCTCATCCTTGTATTGCCCATAACTACAACATTGTTGAAGATCTGGCCCAAGCACCTTCTGTGATATCAACCCTCGAAGTCCTTCAAAGTTGTCCCACACAACGAAAGGCACTATTGAAAGCTATCGCTGGAATCGACCCGATAGATACAAATTTAATAATTTTTGACTTGTAAGATCACATTCCAAGGTTACCCCCTCAACTTGCATTCTAGATCCAAGTGATTGTCTTTGAAAAAAAAAATTGTCGAACCATTATCGACGAGGGTGCCTCAACGTGTGTCATGTCTCTTACTTGCTGGAAATCCATTGGCTCTCCCTCTTTGAATGAATCCCAGAACACTCTCAAAGCCTACAATGGCTCCGGTTTTAAGCCCTATGGTGTCCTTCCTTCATTGCCAATCACGTTAGAAGGCAAAACGGTCCAAGTCAAAGTGGAAGTATTTGACGCTCCTCTTGATTACAATATTCTTCTTGGTCACAGCTGGATTGATTCCATGAACACAGTTGTGTAGACCCTTTTTCATGTGGTATGTTTCCCACATCAAGGGAAGGTAATCACCATCGACTAATTATCCTTCTTTAACTCCGATAAACGTACTGGCAATGTATCGTTCATCGCTAAGACCCCACCAGGTTATGAGAACGTCGACGTTGGCCTTCTCAAAGACTCTTCATTAATGGGTACTTTCCCCATTCCCCCTCTTGATGTTCCACTCTCATCTATTTCTTCAATAAACATGATATCTACCTCGATTCACAGAATTCTTGCGTCTCACGACCCATGGATGGTACCTGACCCTGGAGATCATCTTTGTTACATTGATGAAATGCCATTATGTTTGATCGAATCTACCTATCAATCCATTCAATCGACAACCCCTTCTACCCCCTCTCTTGGTGAGTTATCTCCAGATCCCTTCCATATCATTTTTCCCACAGATGAGATAAACATGTCTGTCATGGAGGACACCCCTTGGGATGATGGACATCATTGTTCCATCCTCTTCATGGAGAAACATACCATTGAGAACTACCAACGGATCTTGACCCCGTCGATCGTTGTCATCATCTCAACTGTTCCCGAGTCCACACACGATGTGTTTTCTGAAGGGAACTTAAGCAATATCTCACCCACTATTCCCCTCGACATATCAATCAAGCCTGGAATTGTTGAAAATGTCCATATCGGAGCTTCGTGTTCCCCAGACGAATCATCACCTACACCTCCATTTTCAAAGCGTTTCATGACATATTCACTTGGAGCTACAAAGAAATGTCGTGTATCGACCTAGACATTGTGATACATGAGATCAAGACATACCCCGATGCTAAACTCGTCCGTCAATGCCTTCATCCAGTTCACCCATGTAGAGTGGCTGCTATCAAGCTCAAAGTCAAGAAACTTCTCAAAGCCGCCTTTATTTACCAGGTGGCCCTCACTGACTGGGTTTCCAATCTTGTCCTGATCGATAAGAAACAAGGCACAATCCATGTATGCGTTGTTATAGGGATATCAACAAAGCTCGTCCCAAAGACAACTTTCCTACCCCCTTCGTCGATCAGATTGTCGACGATTGTGTCGAAAGTGAAATATTCTCTATGATGGATGGTTTCTCCAGGTATAACCAAATCAACATTGTTCTCGAGGATCAACATAAGACTGCTTTTATTTTTCCTTAGGGCACTTTTGCCTATTGGAAACTCCCCTTCGGTCTCAAGAATGCTGGTGCAACTTTTCAACGTGCTATGTCTTATGCCTTCCATGATATCAAGCACATCATGCAACCATATATGGAAAATTTACCCTCTCACTCAATGCATCAAGTCGATCATCCAACCCACCTCTGAGCCATTTTCGTCCGCTGTCAGTTTTATCATATACGTTTGAATCCTCACATGTGTGTTTTTTGTGTGGAATCCGGTCGACTTCTAGGATTTATTTTTTCGTGTCAAGGGATTAGGGTAGATCCTTTAAAGGTTGAGGCAATCCTTAATCTCCCTCCTCCTTCTACACTTTTCCAGTTACAAAGTTTGCAGGGGAAAGCAAACTTTCTTCGTCATTTTATCCCAAATTACGCCGAGATCACTTGTGGATTTACGTGGCTCCTAAAAAAGGGGTCTAAGTTCGTATGGGATACCATCACAAACAAAGCTTTAAAAGCTTTGAAATTGTCCCTAATACGTCCTCCGCTTCTTTTTCCCCCCTATTATAGTCACGATTATTTTCTCTACCTTGCAGTCTCGGATTACACCATTGGTATGTTCATCATCTAAGAGGATGATGCTAATGACGAACATGTTATCTATTACTTGAGTCGAAGTCTAACACCTACCAAAACCAAGTATTTACATGTCGAAAAACTGTCCTTGGCAGTCGTCCAAGCCATCCAACGCTTCCGGCACTATATCCTCTCTCGCAAGACTATAGTGATTTCTAACTGCAACCCTATGCAACACATTCTCACACGTCAATTGCTAGGGGGTAAATACTCCAAATGGATTGTGATACTCCAGGAGTTTGACTTGGAATTTGAACGCGCCAAGTCCAAGAAGTCCTTAGTGTTTGTTGAGTTGATATGCGACTTTCCCTATTCTGAAACGGAAAATGTAGCAGCTAATTCATTAGCCGATGAATCCCTTTTCCTCATCATCTCTAATGATCTTTTCTATGGCGATATCATCATATATCTCCAAACCCGGAATTTTTGGCCAACATTGTCTAGTACTAACTGACGTCGAATATGCTACCAAGCCCGTCAATATATTATCATTGGGGATACTCTTTATCGTCGAGGGATTGACTCAGTTTTTCGACGCTGCCTAACATTCGACGAAGCTGAGAAAGCTCTGAATGACTACCATTTAGGAACCTGTGGTGGTCATATGTTTGGGTATGCTACTACCCAGAAGATCTTACAAGCAGGGTATTTTTGGCCTTCTTTATTTAACGATTGCATAATCTCCATTCAAAAATGCCATGCTTGCGAGACCTATAATCATAAGATACGGTCACATCCCTCTCCTCTTCACCCTGTGGCCTCCATTGGTCCCTTTGCGAAATGGGGCATCAATTTCATGACATGTCACCCCCACTGAGCCCGGGGGCATGGATACATTATTGTCACCGTAGATTACTTTACGAAATGGGCCGAGGCGATGTCAACATTTGACAACACTAGAAAGACCGCAACATTATTCATTTTTAATCACATCATAGCTTGTTTTGGTGTTCCCCAGACTATCATCACTAATCACGGTAGCCACTTTCAAAACTTCATGATGTATGAACTTACCTAAAAGTTGGGTCTTTGCCATGAAAACTCAATTCCCTATTAGCCACAAGCCAACGGCCAAGTTGAAGCAATTAACAAAGTTCTCATAACTATGCTCTGACGAATGATAGGGATTCACAAAATAAGTTGGCACACAATGTTTTTTTTGGCATTGTGGGCTTACCAGACATCCGTCAACTCCGCTACTGGGTTTACACCTTTCCGGTTAGTTTATGGTTTGGAAGCCATTCTTCCAATTGAATGTGAGATACCCTCTTTAAAACTAGTTGTTGAACTCCTACCAAACACTTATGTTGAAGAAGAACGTCTATTGTATCTTATGCGATTAGATAAAACTCGACGTGATGCTACCCTAGTCATAGAAGCTCAGAGAAAATGTGTCAAGGCCCAATGCGACAAACATGTCAAGCCTCATGTTTTCTCCGAAGGAGATCTCGTTCTCCTCTTTGAACAAGATCGAGATATGCTAGGAGCTGGAATATTTGAAGCCATGTGGCGATGTCCTTATATCGTTAGACAAGTTTTGGAAAAAGGGGCTTATGATTTAGTAGATTACGATGGTATCCCTTTCAGTGAACCCATAAATGGGTTGTACTTGAAGAAGTACTATGCATAAGATCACATGTGCATGAGTACCTGTATTTTTATTGTATCATACTTCTTTTGTGTTACTATAACTTTCTTTTGTCATTATCTAGTCTCTACCCTTATGTGAAATTGTGTTTAATTTCCAAATGTCAGAGTCTTTGCTACCCTACATTGTCTTCGTTGATGGCGCTAGCCATAGTACTCAGAACCTTGCTTCTACTACATGGGCAATTTACGCCCCTACAAATGAACTTGTCTCCTTACGAGGTGTGTGTCTCGATCGTGCAACCACCAATATTGCAGAGTATAGCATCATTATCGAATTCTTGATTGATGCCATCTTTCTTGTAATCCATCATTTGGTTGTGCGACTCAATTCATAGTTTGTAGTGCTACAATTAAGTAATGTCTATAATATTGGAAGTACTACTTTGTTATGGGTGTATTTGTGAATTCGCCTCTTGGAATGTTATTTTGATTATATTGAATATCAACATATTCCTATACGTATAAATACATTAACTGATGCATTAACTAACTATGTATTAGACATACATTTGGGTCATTTATAAATCAATCACATCAATTTTCACACAACACAAGATAAACCGGTAGAAGTTGTATGTATAAATAATGATCAAAAGAGTTTTTACAAAAAATTTATGTCCGAGGACCAAAATTTCAAAACTTGAAGCTCATAGCTTCTATAAAGTGACGTCATGGATGATGTTCACGGTGACACATGACTGCCCGGGAAACCCTACGAAGAAGTCAACCAATGGATTCTCACACTCCTACTGTATGACACTGATAACATCGTGGAACCTCTCCAAGGGGCATGTCTGGAATGCTTGTTGTCAAACCCGCTAGGTTTTGTTCCACCGCTTCATAATATTCGGTGTCCCATCATGGCACTAGTGCCACCTATCCTTGTCATTGAATAGGAGAAGTACCAGGAGGTCGGTAAGGTCCCACATCTGTGTCATCAAAAAGAATTTTGTATTTAGACCTTGGATGAACATTTAAAAACATTTGCAGATGATAAAATTCACAAAAACATTTAAAAAAAAAAAATATGTACTTCTTACCAAGATCCCCCCACTGAGCACCCTCAGGCAGGATCAAGTCTGTATCTCCTCATATGTCCAACCTGACATAAGCATAATCATCGACCATCAGCATCGATGGTTGTAATTAGTAGAAGAAGACATCATTATATTTGATAATTGGTCCAGCTACATGCCAGGACATGAGCTGACACCACCTCAACATTCTTGGATCTATTGGAGATGGTAAATCCCACTCAACCTATAGTCTCAGCAAGGGAACCCTCTCAAGGAAGAAGGACACCAACAAAGACCCATACCCAAATTGCTTCAGGTCACCTCGCCTGCATTTGGTCAATTGCCTCTTAATGCTACGAAGCACTGCATTTTCCCAGTTAAAAACCCGAGGCTCAGTACACTCTATGGAATACTAAAAGTAGCTTTGGAGAGCCATGTGAGGAGAAGTGCTCCCAGCCATATGAGCAATGGTGAAAAAACTAGTGCGGAGGGTCAAATCCCGCACTCCCCAAATGGCTACTTTCCCTTTGCTAGCCCACCAGTGAACACAAGGCAAGCAATAATACTCACTCATAGGTAGCCAACCACCTCTGCTACCAGTCAGGATCGGGTGGTACCCACACTATGACAGTCCTGTCAAGAATTAAATTTCCTCGATATCCAAGGACAAATTGTTGACCCCTACATGAAATACTTGCTGGTCGGGATCCCACATATGCACAAGGTACTCCAATAATCTGACTTGGGCCCTCATACCTGGGATACAAAAGAATTTTAGAAGACCATAGTCTCATAAAGCGACAATGGTGGCTGGATGATTTCCAGAAATGGCATCATTTTCTTTGTGCTCTCTTTCACGCCATTCTAGAACCATGGTGATGGCCAAATACCTGCATAAGAAGCATAAGCATAAAGTTAATAACTCTATTCAACACTTGGTACCTTTTCATTGAGCAAAACTTTAAAAAAAAATTCCACTTTCCGGTTCTCGCAGGTGCCCTTTAGGAACAGTGTGAGGTTCTCGTAGGTGCCTTTGGGGTCACCTGCGAGAATGAGGCATTCTCGTGGGTCCCGTGTGGCTGGCCTGCGAGAATGGATGAGTGCAACTTTAACCCCCAAAATAAACTCAAAACTATGTTTTATACTAATGAAAATGAAAAATCAAACCATGAAAAGGTAAAGGACAAGGATCTTACCTCACTAGCGGAGACAGTTCATCGAATGGATGCTCATAATTCCCACAATCAAGCGTCGAAATTCAAGGGAAAAAGAGGGGTTGTGGGCTCAAATATTGGTAAAGTTAAAATGGTTATGGTAAAAAGCACTTTTACCCCTTTATATTTACTTTTACCATTTGTTATTGGATTTTATAATTGTTTATTTATTAAAACCTAATGCCTAATTCCCTTTTGAGTACGACTTTTGCAGGCGTAATGACTTCGATGTTCATGCACAGGGATGTAGACATTTTTTCTTCGTCATCACATGTTTTGATTGTTTTTTATGGTTTTTTGTACAAAACCTCGAGCTTGGTCTTTGTCCGTTCTCACGCTCGAAAATACATGAGAACACGATCGAGCACACTTTTATCACTTTTTTGGGATCAACAAGGTTATATGAAAAAGGAACCCCCTTGGACTCCTCTTTAAGCTCTTTTCAGACTCTCTAAACGTGAAAATATTGCCGAACGACCTTGCTATCTTCACGCTCGTTAAAGTATTTGAAGAAATCATTTGTTGGGTGATAATTTATCTCTTTTTCAGTCTCGTCAGACTATTTTATGAAAAAGGAACTGAGAGAGTTCTCTTTTAAGTGTTTTTGTAGACTCTATAATCATGAAAAACCTTCGAGTTTTCTATCTTTGGACTCATTAAAAAAACATCGATAGACTCGTAATGGGACCGAACCACTCTTTCCTAGGGTTCATTAAACATACACCAAAGGAATTATCCAAATTATGATCTTATATCAACAAGCATATGCCATCCTCCTCAAGCTTGCGTAAAAATAAAGAGGTACTCGCTAGAAATGGTGGGGGGAAATTTGAGAAAGGGATGTGTTCTCGTATTCATATTAATTAGCAGTAAGTGTCACTCTTGAACATGACACCCCCCTATTCATTATTTGAATCCAATTTGGTAAATCCATTTGTCTCTCATTCGATTTGCTACAAGGTCATACCCTGCGTCGTCTCTGGGTCAATGCTGCCAAATCATTGGTCATGTCATTCATATGTTCAAGAGAAGTTCATATGAAACCTTTATTGAGTCGGCCATCTACAGTTGTCCATTCTCTCTGTGTTAGCCTTCCCTGTGTCCAGTCCAACTTATATCATGCTATGTTTCACCTTCAAAATCTGTTACTCATTTAGTGTCATTAATGGGGGATACATCAAGGCCCTCCTGTGACGAGTTTTGTTCTGTTGACTTCAGCTCATTATCCGGAAATAAGACTTAGAAATTCTTTGGTAACTTGGAACTTGCATGCCTCAATGGCAGGTTTCCTCACTTTCAACAGTGGATTTACATCATTGACCCTTGATCGAAAGATTCTGTCAAGTGTTCAACCTCAACTCATTCATTCACATTTGATGGATTGTATTAGTGTACCGTGGGAGTCATTGATATTAATGGTGATTTCCCTCACACTTGTTAATGTTTTCATCAATGACCGGTAATCAAGTGGTTTCTACCATGTTCGACTTCAAAACATGTAATCACATGGTTAGATTCGTACTTTTGGGTGACGGGATTGAAGACCCTGGATATCATCTCTTTGTCCAGGTTGCAATGGAATATGTATAATTTGCGACACATAGATCCACTTTGTATGTCTCGTGGCTATGTCGTCTTAGTTTGAATTTTCTTGCATAGATCTACAGTGTATTCCTGGTGGCTATGTTGTATTTTGATGGCATGGATCCACAGTGTATGATTGGTGGCCATGACCTATGCCTATAATGTCATCCGTTTGTGATATGAGTATGGGAATGCCTACCTCAGAATTAATATGATATTCTGCATATGTTTTCTTGTTTGCAGGTTTCCGATTAGGTGCACTCCAGGTTTCCGACACAGACACGCATTTTACAAAGTATTTTGGCTGTCACAAACTCCGGCCTCATACTTTGGGGGGCATTCTGTTACCCATGATTTTGTTCATTTTGATCGTGTATTGATGATGGTGTACTCAGGCTCCTAATAAGAACTTTCTCCTGAGAAAAGTGACATTCATCTCTTCTCAGAAAACATATTTTTGAAGAGAGTTTGCAGGTTGCTTATATCCTAGGGTGCAAGAATGACCCATTCTTGTAGGCTACCTTCAGCTAGGGTGCGAACTTCTCACACTGTGCTACATAGCTAGGGTGTGAACTTGTTCTCAAGCTTGGAAAAAGATGAAGTCTCAATGGTTCTAGAAGGGAATCTTCTAGAGAATGGGTTGGCATTCGAATGGTTATCTTTTTACTGGTTTCCCTGATATTGTGGGATCATTCTTATCCAGGTAACCATCTCATCCTCTCCTATATATTTATGGGATTCTCATGGAAAAGGTTAAGCAAAATTAATTGGAGAATTGGTGAAGTAATTGTGTGAAGGACCTAGATTGAACAGGAGCTTGGAGACTTTAGCAAGTCTATCAAGAGGAATTGGATCTTCTTCATGCAATAATCGAGCGAGTGTGTGTGTGTGTGGGAACCAAGAGTCACTGAAAGGAAGCTTGTGACATCAAGGCAATCAGGTTGTATCTTCTACTTTTGATTAATATGATACAGTGGCATGTCCTTTTCCCATAAATTCATTCTTACTTTATTGTGTAATTCCTTGATCATACACATAAGTTGACGATTGAATATATTTTTCTATCTTCACTTTGGTTGGTTTGTGTTGTCTTGGTCTTGACCTCACGAGAGTACCAGAGCGATGTGGGAGCAAAAGAGACCCTAGGAAGCGATACAAAGGTATGTCACTTGTTCCTCCCTACTAGCTAATTCAATGGTCATAACTTAGGGAAAGAGTCATGTCCTGTCCTATTTTTTTCTAGATCTAGGTAGATCTAGGGAGATCTATTAGTGTCCACACCTACCCATTAGTCCGATAACACCAGGATCCATCCAGTGTGTCTAGAATTTTTGTTCCACCTGGGTACAATGTTGTTTTTGGTTTCTTTAGTACACCTTACTAGCTCCTCTCCGGAGGGACTTATACAAATTTTCCTGGGGGATCTAGCCCTAGTGGCTCCAATCCAATTGGAAGCTCCCATCATCCATTCACTTATGGTTACAATATTCTCATTGGAAGGAAATCTCACATTGGGGGGAAACCTCCACTTGGTGGAAAACCTTAGGTTGGACTCTATAACCCACTATATGGAAAAAACAGATCGAGATCACTAGACCAACTTTGGAACCTTCTTTCCCAAACAAATCCACAATCATCTAGGGGGAAACAACCTCAAGTCACCTCTTTTGTACCCCCTCACTCTGGCCAGTCATATCCCAGTTCTTTAAATCCTACTTGGGGTCTGAACGTTCACTCTAGTGTCACTTTCTAGGATAACATCTCTAATCAAACCAACCCCATGGGATATATGCCTCCAAATCCTCCATGGAAGAATATGTCAGGAATCTCCATGTACATGCAGACTTCTTATGGTCCTACTGGTATACCGATGATACTTCCTCCCAAAAGTCCCCAGTATCCTCACGTGAATAGACAACTACCTTTTCTAACCACTTTGGATTTACCCAACTTGTCTAGAATCTTGAATGATCATATCTTACATCCTCCCCATTGGCCCTTCATACCAACCAAATTACCATTTGACATTCCCAATTTTGAAGTTCGACTGACAGAATACCCAAACAATCATGTTATGACTTTCCACCTTTGGTATTTTTCCAACTCTTTGATGGATGACTCCATTCATTTATAATGCTTTCAACAAACTCTCATGGGTTCGGCCTCAAAGTGGTACATAGAATTACCATGAGGATTCTTTAATGACTTCAACACCCTCACCATGGATTTTCTGATACATTACCAACTACCAATCCACTATGAGATAGGAATTGAGATTTTAAGTTCCTTTAAGCAATCCTCTTCCACTCACATTTTCGATCACATCCATGAGTGGAGACGAAGGAGATGCTTGATCAAACTCGACCTTCCTAATCAGTTATTGGCTGAATGGTTCACCAAATCATTCATCAATAAAATCTCCCATGATATTTCCATGGGTGGAGTTGTCACTGAAGAACAGGTGATTAGTCGCACTCAGTACCTAGATCTCGTGTATTTGCAAATGAGCACTCTTTACAACTTGCTCCCTAACACTCCTCTTCCTTTTACCACCGCTACCTCAACAACCCAAACAACTTCTCATGTTGTTGATGGTGTGATTGGTACCTTCCATGTTGATGCTAAATCCACATCAGCCACTCACACCAATCCCAAATCTACTGCTTCTAATGTCCAAGGTGCTCCGACTCCTACACATTCCACTGAAAAACTTATGACGTTAAATCCATTTAATCCACCCCTTATGGAAAAAATAAATCTAGAAAAGGAAAGGGTAAGAATAGGGAGGATAGAAATAATAATATGCAATACGATAAACCCAAGACACACTCTATTGATGATAGGATAAGCGTAAACCTCAATATCCTTGCCTTATCTGTGGTGATGATCACTACACGAAAGATTGCCCAAGACATGTTGAGGTCACTAAGTTCCTCCAAGGGACCGAGAAGCCTCCCACACCTATCATTTTGTCACAACCTTTTTCTTCCCAACAACGATCCCAATTGGTCATTCATGACCAACCCTCTCCTTCCACCACTCGTATGTCCTTATTTGTAGTGGTAATTCTACCAAGAACGACGTTGTAATCACCACTTGAGCAAAATATTATTCTCCTTCAAAGGAGAAAGTTGATTATTTACCACCTTCATTGGTTCAACTACCTCCCTCAACTTCACCTCCCAACATTCTTTTTCATATCGAATGAACAGGTCCTGATACAGTTCTCCACCCTCATCCAAAGGGCGTTGTTTGAAAGTCTACCTTTAATCCTCATGCGTGTGTTGCTCAAAACTACAAGATTGTAGAAGGCCTTGTGCAAGCACCCTCTACGATGTTAGCTCTCGAAGTCCTTCAAAGTTTTCCCTCTCAAAAACAGGAACTGTTAAATGCCTTTGGAAGAACTGATACCATAGATAAGTATTTGATAATCTTTTACTTGGAAGACCACATTCCAAGGCTACCTCCTCCATTATCATTTCATATTCAATTTCTTATTGAGAACAAGAATATCTATAGAACCGTTATTGATGAGGGTGACTCGACATGTGTTACGTCGGTTACTTGTTGGAAATCCATTTAATCTCCCCCCTTCACCAAATCACACAATACACTTAAGGATTTCAATGGTTTTGGTTTTAAACCCTACGATGTTCTTCCCTCATTGTCTATTACGTTGGAAGGAAAATCGGTCAAGGTCGAGGTATTTGATGCAGCTCTTGACTATAACCTCTTACTTGGTCGTAGTTGGATTGATTCTATGCGTGCAGTCATGTTTACCCTTTTCTGTGTGTTACGTTTCACACATCAAGGAAAATTCGTTACGGTTGACCAACTGGCCTTTTTCAATTCTAATTCTCATACTGGAAACGTACCCTTTATCTTGAAGACACCTTATGGGTATGATAATGTTGGTGTGGGTCTTCTGAAAGATTCAACTTTGATGGGCACCTTCCTAATACCACCACCCGATGTTTCACCTCTGTTTTCTGCCTCAATCAACATGATTTCCACCTTTGTCTGCAAAACTCTCGTGCCTCATGACCCACGGATAGTACTCGATCCTGTTGATTATCTTCTCTATGGAAAAAAAATACCTTTAATTCCAGTTGAATCCTTTTCTCATACCATTAAATCGACAACCCATTCTACACCCTCTCTCTAATATTCATCTCCCGATTCGTTTCATGTGATATTTCCTACTGACGAGATGACCATGTCAGTTATGTCCATGTAATAAACCCCATGGGAGGATGGACATCTTCGTTCCATTCTCTTCCTAGAACAACACACTATAGAGAGTTACCAATGGATTTTGACACGGTCGACCATTGTTGTCATTTCCTCTGTTCCTGAGTCATCCCACAACATGCTATATGAAGGGAACCTGAGTAATATTTCACGCACCATTCCTCTTGACATTTCCATTAAACCTAGAGTGCTTGAGAATGTCCACATTAGAGCCTCATGTTCCTTTTATGAGTTTGTCACTTATAAAGAGATTTTTCAATAATTTCATGATGTTTTCACTTGGAGCTACGAAGAGATGTCGGGTGTTGACATCGATATTGTTGTGCAATAAATTAATATCTATCTGGATATTCTAGAATATGAGGTGGCATTAGTATGGTTGGGATCCTACTCGCTTATCTCATTTGGTGGGATCATCCTAATATCTTTAACCATCTCTCTTTCTCCTATATAATGATGGATTTCTCATGGAAAATGTTAAGCAAGAGAAAGCAAGAGCAAGCAAGGAATTAATGAAGAAATAGTCTGAGAATTGTGTGAAGGATTCTATCTCAATTGATGCTTGAGGTCTCAATCTGTCCATCAATTTATTGTGGATCCTCTTCATGCAAGTTTGGAGAAAGTGTGTGTGTTGGAGCAAAGGGCCACCAAAAGGGAACCTTACAACATCAAGCATGTTTAGTTGTATCTTCCACTTTTACTTAATATAATACAGTGGCATGTTTCTTTCGTATAAAATCATTCTCATTTTATTACATGAATCCTTGATCACATGTGTAAGTTTTAATTGAATATGCTATTGTTTTTTTCACTTTGGTTGGTTTGTGTTTCATTGCAGACCCAATATCACAAGAGGACCAAAGAAAAGTAGGAACAAAAAATATATAAGGAAGTGATATTCAAAGGTATGTCATTCATCTCTTATTTTATAGTAAACTCAATGATTAAATATTAGGGAAAGCGTCATGTCTTGTCCTATTTTTTTCTATATCCAGGTCGATATAGGGAGATAAATTTATGTCTATATTCACCGATTTATCCAATAACAAGGGCTGAAATCCCTTTTACTCCCCAAGGCAAGTAAGACTAGCTAGGAAAATCCTAGAGGGTATAAACCCCTTTACTTCTCCTAGTATTCCTTTGTGAAAAAAACTATTCCAAGACAATTATGATGGGATTAGTGGGGTTGTATGACCTTATACTCCCCAAAATATTAAAAAATTAACCTTGCAACCAAGAAAATAAGCAATAACAGGAGAGATTCCTTACTAACAATAAAAATACATGGTCTTTGTGTATTGTTACTCACTAACAATAAAAAATTATAGAGACCAAGGCTTAGAGGCACCCTTGTTTAGAGTGAATAGACACAATAAATCCTTCGTCCACTCAACTTCGAGAAGGAAACCCTCTTCAAGCTCCAATTTATGTTGCTTTCTATCCCTCTTTATCCTTACATATCCCTTCCTTCCTCCCCTCCTCACTGCTTCTCTCATTAATTTTAATGGGACTCTCTTGGAAGGACAACAATCACAGTTGTCTGTTTCACATTCCCATTGTGCCAAAAGACCAAATAAAATGAAATAAAATAAAACATGTTTATTTACAACATTTGAAAATATTTTTCAAGATCCAATTGAGATCACACCTCCCCATTTGAAGGCTTTTGGTCCCCAAAATCTAGACCATTAAGGAGATAGAAGCATAAGGCCTCTATTTTCCTCCTTATATCCACCATTTCATTTTCGATGAAGGTCGCTTGTTTCCTACTTATATGCCCTTTTTCCAAAGCTAGAGGAGTTGTACTCTCTCTTGATGTTCTTTGACAAGGTATGCCTTTCCACCCTTGACCAGATAGTACTTGTTTTCTCTCCTGTAGAAGGCGGCATACCTACCCCATAAATAGTGGATACCCAACATCACTCCATAGGTCTCCAATGGTGAAACTTCATATTATACCTCATCAATATAGATGGCATTAATGCCAAAATTTATTTTACATCTTCGTTATTCTCATAACAATTTTCCCAAGATCATAGTTTTCTAGACCAATATCATCAATTGATTTTGAAAACCATATTACATTGAGAATCATTGTTGAACAAGGAATTTACCTTCCAGTTCTTGAGTTGAACTTTGACTTTGAATAACTTATGTTTATCTCCACTCACCTTTGGATGCTGCAATGTGGTGCAAACTACGGCTTCGTCCAGATAAGAGGTGTTGAATACTTCTTCTTATTTCATCTTAGCATCTTTCTTTGTTTCCCTCTTGGACTTTAGCCACTTTGGATGCAATTCTAGATGAAGTTTCCAACACTTCTCTTATGTGTTTCCATCTACATCGCAATGTTTGTAATGCCTATTAGGATCCCTCCTTTTATCGACTGTGGATGCTATATTCTTGTCTCTTTTCTTGTTGGTTTCTTCATGACCCATGTGTTATTGTCTTTTCTTGGAGTCCAACTCAATGTAGGGACATTTGTTTCTCTCCCCATCTATGATTTTCACACAAGGAAGTTGCACCTGTCTTTAGATATGGATAAAAAGTCCTACAAGGTACTTCATCACCACCCCAATATCTTCCAAAGAGATACCCAACCTAGTTGCTTGCATCCTGAACTCAGAAGTGTACTCTTGCACTCTCCTTGTCCCTATTCTGGCAAAAGGTACTTCGGCTTCATGAGTTGTTCGACTTCGTATCCTATGGGATATAATTGTGACTTGAGTAATGCATTGAAGTCCTCCCATTTAATCACCATGGGATTCTTTCCTATCCTCAGTGCATCCACATAACTCTCCCAC
>JASDQU010681554.1:5266-16773 GCA_032191745.1 Picea mariana | reverse complement strand
CAAAGTTCAACTCAAGAACTGGAAGGTAAATTCCTTGTTCAACAGTGATTCTCAATGTAATATGGTTTTCAAAATCAATTGATGAGATTGGTATAGAAAACTATGATCTTTGGAAAATTGTTATGAGAATAATGAAGATGTAAAATAAATTTTGGCATTAATGCCATCTATATTGATGAGGTATAATATGAAGTTTCACCATTGGAGACCTATGGAGTGATGTTGGGTATCCACTATTTATGGGGTAGGTATCCCGCCTTCTACAGGAGAGAAAACAAGTATTGTCTGGTCAAGGGTGGAAAGGCATACCTTGTCAAAGAACATCGAGAGAGAGTAAAACTCCTCTAGCTTTGGAAAAAGGGCATATAATTAGGAAACAAGAAACCTTCATCGAAAATGAAATGGTGGATATGAGGAGGAAAATAGAGGCCTTATTCTTCTGTCTCCTTAATGGTCTATCTTTTGGGGACCAAAAGCCTTCAAACGGGGAGGTGTGATCCGAATTGGATCTTGAAAAATATTTTCAAATGTAAATAAACATGTTTTATTTTATTTCATTTTATTTGGTCTTTTGGCATAATGGGAATGTGAAACAAACAACTGTGATTGTTGTCCTTCCAAGAGAGTCCCATTAAAATTAATGAGAGAAGCAGTGAGGAGGGGAGGAAGGAAGGGATATGTAAGGATAAAGAGGGACAGAAAGCAACATAAATTGGAGCTTGAAGAGGGTTTCCTTCTGGAAGTTGAGTGCACGAAGGATTTATTGTGTCTATTCACTCTAAACAAGGGCGCCTCTAAGCCTTGGCCTCTATAATTTTTTATTGTTAGTGAGTAACAATACACAAATACCATGTATTTTTATTGTTAGTAAGGAATCTCTCATGTTATTTCTTATTTTCTTGGTAGCAAGGTTAATTTTTTAATATTTTGGGGAGTATAAGGTCATACAACCCCACTAATCCCATCATAATTGTCTTGGAATAGTTTTTTTCACAAAGGAATACTAGGAGAAGTAAAGGGGTTTATACCCTCTAGGCTTTTCCTAGCTAGTCTTACTTGCCTTGGGGAGTAAAAGGGATTTCAGCCCTTGTTATTGGATAAATCGGTGAATATAGACATAATTTATCTCCCTATATCGACCTGGATATAGAAAAAAATAGGATAGGACATGACGCTTTCCCTAATATTTAATCGTTGAATTTACTATCAAATAAGAGATGAATGACATACCTTTGAATATCGCTTCCTTATATATTTTGTGTCGTTCCTTTGCTCTGGTCCTCTTGTGATATTGGGTCTGAAATGAAACACAAACCAACTAAAGTGAAAAACACAATAGCATATTCAATTAAAACTTACACATGTGATCAAGGATTCATGTAATAAAATGAGAATGATTTTATGCGAAAGAAACATGCCACTATATTATATTAAGTAAAAGTGGAAGATACAACTAAACATGCTTGATGTTGTAAGGTTCCCTTTTGGTGGCCCTTTGCTCCAACACACACACTTTCTCCAAACTTGCATGAAGAGGATCCACAATAAATTGATGGACAAACTAAGACCTCAAGCATCAATTGAGATAGAATCCTTCACACAATTCCCAGACTATTTCTTCATTAATTCCTTGCTTGCTCTTGCTTTCTCTTGCTTAACATTTTCCATGATAAATACATCATTATATAGGAGAAAGAGAGATGGTTAAAGATATTAGGATGATCCCACCAAATGAGATAACTGAGTAGGATCCCAACCATACTGATGCCACCTCATATTCTAGAAGATCCGGATAGGTATTAATTTCATGCATAACAATATCAATGTCAACACCCGACATCTCTTCGTAGCTCCAAGTGAAAACATCATGAAATTATTGAAAAATCGCTTTATAAGTGACAACCTCATAAAAGGAACATGAGGCTCTAATGTGAACATTTTCAAGCACTCTAGGTTTAATGGAAATGTCAAGAGGAATGGTGGGTGAAATATTACTTAGGGTCCCTTCATATAGCACGTCGTGGGATGACTCAGGAACATAGGAAATGACAACAATGGTCGATGGTGTCGAAATCCATTGGTAACTCTCTATGGTGTGTTGTTCTAGGAAGAGAATGGAACGAAGATATCCATCCTCCCATGGGGTTTATTACATGGACATAACTGACATGGTCATCTCATCAGTAGGAAATATCACATGAAACGAATTGGGAGATGAATATCAGAGAGAGGGTGTAGAATGGGTTGTCGATTTAATGGCATGAGAAGAGGATTCAACTGGAATTAAAGGTATTTTTTTTCCATAGAAAATATAATCAACAGGATCGAGTAATATCCATGGGTCATGAGGTGCGGGGGTTTTGCAGACAAAGGTGGAAATCATGTTGATTGAGGCAGAAAACAGAAGTGGAACATCGGGTGGTGGTATTGGGAAGGTACCCATCAAAGTTGAATCTTTCAGAAGACCCACACCAACATTATCATACCCATAAGGTGTCTTCAAGATAAAGGGTACGTTGCTAGTATGAGAATCAGAATTGAAAAAGGCCAGTTGGTCAACCGTAACGACTTTTCCTTGATGTGTGAAACGTAACACACAGAAAAGGGTAAACACGACTGCATGCATAGAATCAATCCAACTATGACCAAGTAAGAAGTTATAGTCAAGAGGTGAATCAAATACCTCGACCTCGACGTTGACCAATTTTCCTTCCAACGTAATAGACAATGAGGGAAGAACATCATAGGGTTTAAAACCAGAACCATTGAAATCCTTAAGTGTATTGTGTGATTCAGTGAAGGGGGGAGATTCAATAGATTTCCAACAAGTAACCAACGTAACACATATCGAGTCACCCTCATCAATAATGGTTCTATAGATATTCTTGTTCTCAATAAGAGCTTGAATCTGAAATGATAATGGAGGAGGTAGCCTTGGAATGTGGTCTTCCAAGTCAAAGATTATCAAATTCTTATCTATGGCATTAGTTCTGCCAATGGCATTTAACAGTGCCTTTTTTTGAGAGGGACAACTATGAAGGACTTCGAGAGATAACATCGTAGAGGGTGCTTGCACAAGGCCTTCTACAATGTTGTAGTTTTGAGCAACACACGCATGAATATTAAAGGCAGACTTTCGACCAACACCCTTTGGATGAGGGTGGAGAACTGTATCAGGACCTGTTCATTCGATATGAAGAGGAATGTTGGAAGGTGAAGTTGAGGGAGGCAGTTGAACCAATGAAGGTGGTAAATAATCAACTTTCTCCTTTGAAGGAGAATAATATTTTGCTCAAGTGGTGATTACAACGTCGTTCTTGGTAGAATTACCAGTACAAATAAGGACATACGAGTGGTGGAAGGAGAGGGTTGGTCATGAATGACCAATTGGGATGGTTGTTGGGAAGCCGAAGGTTGTGACAAAATGATAGGTGTGGGAGGATTTTCGGTCCCTTGGAGGAACTTAGTGACCTCGACACGTCTTGGGAAATATTTCATGTAGTGATCATCACCACAGATAAGGCAAGGATATTGAGGTTTACACTTATCCTTATCATCAATAGAGTGTGTCTTGGGTTTATCGTATTGCATATTATTATTTCTATCCTCCCTATTCTTACCCTTTCCTTTTCTAGACTTATTTTTTCCATAAGGGGTGGATTGAATGGATTTAACCTCATAAGTTTTTTCGGTGGAAGGTGTACGAGTCGGAGCACCTTGGACATTAGAAGCAGTAGATTTGGGATTGGTGTGAGTGGCTGATGTGGATTTAGCATCAGCATGGAAGGTACCAATCACACCATCAACAACATGAGAAGTTGTTTGGGTTGTTGAGGTAGCGGTGGTAAAAGGGAGAGGAGTGTCAGGGAGCAAGTTGTAAAGAGTTCTCATTTGCAAATACACGAGATTTAGGTACTGAGTGCGACTAATCACCTACTCTTAAGTGACAACTCCACCCATGGAAATATCATGGGAGATTTTATTGACGAATGATTTGGTGAACCATTCAGCCAATAACTAATCAGGAAGGTCAAGTTTGATCAAGCATCTCCTTTGTCTCCACTCATGAATGTGATCAGAAATGTGAGTGGAAGAGGATTGCTTAAAGGAACTTAAAATCTCAATTCCTATCTCATAGTGGATTCGTAGTTGGTAATGTATCAGAAAATCCATGGTGAGGGTGTTGAAGTCATTAAAGAATCCTCATGGTAATTCTATGTACCACTTTGAGGCCGAACCCATGAGAGTTTGTTGAAAGCGTCATAAATGAATGGAGTCATCCATCAAAGAGTTGGAAAAACACCAAAGGTGGAAAGTCATAACATGATTGTTTGGGTCTTCTGTCAGTCGAACTTCAAACTTGGGAATGTCAAATGGTAATTTGGTTGGTATGAAGGGCCAATGGGAAGGATGTAAGATATGATCATTCAAGATTCTAGACAAGTTGGGTAAATCCAAAGTGGCTAGAAAAGGTATTTGTCTATTCACGTGAGGATATTGGTGACTTTTGGAAGGAAGTATCGTCGGTATACCAGTAGGAACATAAGAAGTCTGCATGTACATGGAGAGTCCTGACATATTCTTCCATGGAGGATTTGGAGGCATATATCCCATGGGGTTGTTTGATTAGAGATGTTATCCTAGAAAGGGACACTAGAGTGAACGTTCAGACCCCAAGTAGGATTTAAAGAACTGGGATACGACTGGCCAGAGTGAGGGGGTACAAAAGAGGTGACTTGAGGTTGTTTCCCCCTAGATGATTGTGAATTTGTTTGGGAAAGAAGGTTCCAAAGTTGGTCTAGTGATCTCGATGTGTTTTTTCCATATAGTGGGTTATAGAGTCCAACCTAAGGTTGTCCACCAAGTGGAGGTTTCCCCTCAATGTGAGATTTCCCTCCAACGAGAATCTTATAACCATAAGTGAATGGATGATGGTAGCTTCCAATTGGATTGGAGCCACTAGGGCTAGATCCCCCAGGAAAATTTGTATAAGATCCTCCGGAGAGGACCTGGTAAGGTGTAGTAACAAAACCAAAAACAACATTGTACTCAGGTGGAACAAAAATTCCAGACACTCTAGATGGATCCTAGTGTTATCGGACTAATCGGTAGGTGTGGACACTAATAGATCTCCCTAGATCCACCTGGATCTAGAAAAAAATAGGACAGGACATGACTCTTTCCCTAAGTTATGACCATTGAATTAGCTAGTAGGGAGGAACAAGTGACATACCTTTGTATCACTTCCTAGGGTCTCTTTTGCTCCCACTTCGCTCTGACACTCTTGTGAGGTCAAGACCAAGACAACACAAACTAGCCAAAGTGAAGATAGAAAAATATATTCAATCGTCAACTTATGTGTATGATCAAGCAATTACACAATAAAGTAAGAATGACTTTATGGGAAAAGGAAATGCCACTGTATCATATTAATCAAAAGTAGAAGATACAACCTGATTGCCTTGATGTCGCAAGCTTCCTTTCAGTGACTCTTGGTTCCAACACACACACACACTCACTCGATTCTTGCATGAAGAAGATCCAATTCCTCTTGATAGACTTGCTAAAGTCTCCAAGCTCCTGTTCAAGCTAGGTCCTTCACACAATTACTTCACCAATTCTCCAATTAATATTTCTTAACCTTTTCCATGAGAATCCCATCAATATATAGGAGAGGATGAGATGGTTACTTGGATAAGAATGATCCCACAATATCAAGGAAACCAGTAAAAAGATAAGCATTCGAATGCCAACCCATTCTCTAGAAGATTCCCTTCTAGAACCATCGAGACTTCATCTTTTTCCAAGCTTGAGAACAAGTTCACACCCTAGCTATGTAGCACAGTGTGATAAGTTCGCACCCTAGCTGAAGGTAGCCTACAAGAATGGGTCATTCTCGCACCGTAGGATATAAGCAACCTGCGAACTCTCTTCAAAAATATGTTTTCTGGGAAGAGATGAATGTCACTTTTCTCAGGAGAAAGTTCTTATTAGGAGACTGAGTACACCATAATCAATACACGATCAAGATGAACAAAATCATGGGTAACAGAATGCCCCCCAAAGTATGAGGCAGGAGTCAGTGACAGCCGAAATACTTTGTAAAATGCGTGTCTATGTCGGAAACCTGGAGCACACCTAATCGAAAACCTGCAAACAAGCAAGCATATGGAGAATATCATATTAATTCTGAGGTAGGCATTCCCATACTCATATCACAAACAGATGAAATTATAGGCATAGGTCATGGCCACCAATCATACACTATGGATCCATGCCATCAAAATACAACATAGCCACCAGGAATACACTGTGGATCTATGCAAGAAAATTCAAACTGAGACGACATAGCCATGAGACATACAAAGTGGATCTATGTGTCGCAAATTATACATATTCCATTGCAACCTGGACAAAGAGATGATATCCAGGGTCTTCAATCTTGTCACCCAAAAGTACGAATCTAACCATGAGATTACATGTGTTGAAGTCGAACATGGTAGAAACCACTTGATTACCGGTCATTGATGAAACCATTAACAAGTGTGAGGGAAATCACCATTAATCTCAATGACTCCCAAGGTACACTAGTACAATCCATCGAATGTGAATGAATGAGTTGAGGTTGAACATATGACATAATCTTTCGATCAGGGGTCAATGATGTAAATCCACTGTTGAAAGTGAGGAAACCTACCATTGAGGCATGCAAGTTCCAAGGTACCAAATAATTTCTAAGTCTTGTTTCCGGATAATGAGCTGAAGTCAATAGAACAAAAATCATCACAGGAGGGCCTTGATGTATCCCCCATCAATGACACGAAATGAGTAACAGATTTTGAAGGTGAAACATAGCATGATATAAGTTGGACTGGACATAGGGAAGGCTGACACAGAGAGAATGGACAACTGCAGATGGCCGACTCAATAAAGGTTTCATATGAACTTCTCTTGAACATATGAATGACATGACCAATGATTTGGCAGCATTGACCCAGAGACAACGCAGGGTATGACCTTGTAGCAAATCGAATGAGAGACAAATGGATTTCCCAAATCAGCTTCAAATAATGAATAGGGGGTGTCATGTTCAAGAGTGACACTTACTGCCAATTAATATGAATACGAGAACACATCCCTTTATCAAATTTTCCCCCACCATTTCTAGCGAGTACCTCTTTATTTTTACGCAAGCTTGAGGAGGATGGCATATGCTTGTTGATATAAGCTCATCCTTTGGATAATTCCTTCAGTGTATGTTTAACGAACCCTAGGAAAGAGTGGTTCAGTCCCATTACGGGTCTGTCGATGTTTTTTGAATGAGTCCAAAGATAGAAAACTCGAAGGTTTTTCATGATTATAGAGTCTGGAAAAACACTTAAAAGAGAACTCTCTCAGTTCCTTTTTCATAAAATAGTCTGATGAGACTGAAAAAGAGATAAATTATCACCCAACAGATGCTTTCTTCAAATACTTTAATGAGCGTGAAGATAGCAAGGTCACTCGGCAATATTTTCATGTTTAGAGAGTCTGAAAAGAGCTTAAAGAGGAGTCCAAGGGGGTTCCTTTTTCATATAGCCTTGTTGATCCCAAAAAAGTGATAAAAGTGTGCTCGATCGCGTTCTCATGTATTTTGTAGCATGAGAACGGACAAAGAGCAAGCTCGAGGTTTTGTACAAAAAACCATAAAAAACAATCAAAACATGCGATGAAGAAGAAAAAAATGTCTACATCCCTATGCATGAACATCGAAGTCGTTACGCCTACAAAAGTTGTACTCAAAAGGGAATTAGGCATTATGTTTTAATAAATAAACAGTTATAAATTCCAATAACAAATGGTAAAAGTGATTTTTACCATAACCATTTTAACTTTGCCAATATTTGAGCCCACAACCCCTCTTTTTCCCTTGAATTTCGATGCTTGATTGTGGGAATTACGAGCATCCATTCGACAAACTGTCTCCAGTAGTGAGGTAAGCTCCTTGTCCTTTACCTTTTCATGGTTTGATTTTTCATTTTCATTAGCAAAAAACATATTTTTGAGTTTATTTTGGGGGTTAAACTTGCACTCAGCCATTCTCGTAGGCCAGCCACACATGACCTACGAGAATGCCTCATTCTCGCAGGTGACCCCAAAGGAACCTACGAGAACCTCACACTATTCCTAAAGGGCACCTGCGAGAACCGCAAAGTGGAATTTTGTTTTAAATTTTTTCTCAATGAAAAGGTACCAAGTGTTGAATAGAGTTATTAACTTTCTTCTTATGCTTCTTATGCAGGTATTTGGCCATCACCATGGTTCTAGAATGGCGTGAAAGAGAGCACGAAGAAGATGATGCCATTTCTGGAAATATTCTGGCCACCATTGTCGCTTTATGAGACTATGGTCTTCTGAAATTCTTTTGTATCCCAGGTATGAGGGCCCAAGTCAGGTTATTAGAGTACCTTGTGCATATGTGGGATCCCGACCAGTAAGTATTTCATGTAGGGGTCCACACATTGTCCTTGGATATCGAGGACATTTAATTCTTGACAGGACTGTCACGGCATGGGTACCACGCGAGCCTGACTGGTAGCAGAGGTGGTGGTCTACCCATGAGTGAGTATTTCTGCTTACACTGTGTTCACTGGTGGGCTAGCAAAGGGAAAGTAGACATTTGGGGAGTGCGAGATTTGATGCTCCGCACTATTTTTTTTACCATTGCTCATATGTCTGGGAGCACTTCTCCTCACATGTCTCTCCAAAGCTACTTTCAGTATGCCATAGAGTGTACTGAGCCTCGGGTTTTTAACTTAGCAGATGCAGTGCTTCATAGCATTAAGAGGCAATTGACCAAATGCAGGCGAGGTGACCTGAAGCAATTCGGGTATGGGTCTTTGTTGGTGTCCTTCATCCTTGAGAGGGTTCCCTTACTGAGACTGTAGGTTGAGTGGGATTTATCGGCTCCAATAGATCCAAGAATGTTGAGGTGGTGGCAGCTCATGTCCTGGCATGTAGCTAGACCAATTATCAAATATAATGATGTCTTCTTCGACTGGTTGCAACCACCGATGCTGATGGTCGATGATTACGATTATGTTGGGTTGGACATCCGAGGAGATACGGAATTGGTCCTGCCTGAGGGTGCTCAGTGGGGGGATCTTGGTAAGAAGTACATATTTTTTTCTTTTTAAATGTTTTTTTGAATTTTATCATCTGCAAATATTTTTAAATGTTCATCCAAGGTCTAAATACAAAATTCTTTTTGATGACACAGACGTGGGACCTTACCGACCTCCTGGTACTTCTCCTATTTAGCGACGAGGATAGGTGGCACTAGTGCCATGATGGGACACCGAATATCGTGAAGCAGTGGAACAAAACCTAGAGAGTTTGACAACAAACATTCCAGACATGTCCCTTGGAGAGGTTCCACGACGTTATCAGTGTCATACAGTAGGAGTGTGAGAGTCCATTGGCTGACTTCTTCATAGGGTTTCCCAGGTAGTCATGTGTCACCATGAACATCATCCATGATGTCACTTTATAGAAGCTATGAGCTTCATATTTTGAAAATTTGGTCCTCGGACAGAACTTTTTTGTAAAAACTCTTTTGATCATTATTTATACATACAACTTCTACCAGTTTATCTTGTGATGTGTGAAAATTGATGTGATTGATTTATAAATGACCCAAATGTCTGTCTAATACATAGTTAGCTAATGCATCAGTTAATGTATTTAGACATCTAGGAATATGTTGATATTCAATATAATCAAAATAATGTTCGAAGAGGCGAATTCACAAAAACACCCATAACAAAGTAGGACTTTGAATAGTATAGACATTACTTAACTATAGCACTACGAGTTGCGAATTGAGTCACACAACCAAATGGCGGATTACAAGTGAGATAGCATCAATCAACAATTCTATAACGATTCTATACTCTGCAATATTGTTGGTTGCATGATCGAGACACACACCTCGTAAGGAGACAAGTTCGTTTGTAGGGGCATAAATTGCCCATGTAGTAGAAGCAAGGTTCTGAGTACTATGGCTAGCACCATCAATGAAGCCAATGTAGGGTAGCAAAGACTCTGACATTTGGAAATCAAATGCAATGTCACATAAGGGTAGAGACCAGATAACGAAAAAAGAAAGCTACAGTGACACAAAAGAAGTATGATACAATAAAAATACAGGTACTTGTGCACAGGTGATCTTATGCATAGTACTTCTTCAAGTACAACCCATTTCTTGGTTTACTCAAAGGGATACCATCATAATCTACTAAATCATAAGCCCCTTTTTCCAAAACTCGTCTAACGATATAAGGACCTCGCCACATGGCTTCAAATTTTCCAGCTCCTAGCATATCTTGATCTTGTTCAAAAAGGAGAACGAGATCTCCTTTAGAGAAAATGTGAGGCTTGACATGTTTGTCGTATTGGGCCTTGACACATTTTCTTTGAGATTCTATGACTAGGGTAGCATCACGTCGAGTTTTTTCTTATCGCATAAGATACAATAGACGTTATTCTTCAGCAGAAGTGTTTGGTAGGAGTTCAATATCTAGTTTTAAAGAGGGTATCTCACATTCAATTGGGAGAATGCCTTCCAAACCATAGACTAACTGGAAAGGTGTAAACCCAATAGCGGAGTTGACGGATGTCCGGTAAGCCCACAATGCCGAAAACAACATTGTGTGCCAACTTTTTTTGTGAATCCATACCATTCGTCGGAGCATAGTTATGAGAACTTTGTTAATTTCTTCGACTTGGCCATTAGCTTGTGGGTAATAGGGAATTGAGTCTTCATGGCGAAGACCCAACTTTTAAGTAAGTTCAGACATCATGAAGTTTTGAAAGTGGCTACCGTGATCAGTGATGATAGTCTAGGGAACACCAAAATGAGCTATGATGTGATTAAAAATGAATAATGTTGCGTTCTTTCTAGTGTTGTCAAATGTCGACATCGCCTTGACCCATTTCGTAAAGTAATCTACGGCTACAATAATGTATCCATGCCCCTCGGCTAAGTGGGGGTGACATGTCATGAAATTGATGTACATTTCGCAAAGGGACCAACAGAGACCAAAAGGTTAAGAGGAGCGGGATGTGACCGTATCTTATGATTACAGGTCTCGCAAGCATGGAATTTTTGAATGGCGATTATGCAGTCGTTAAATAAAGAAGACCACAAATACCCTGCTCGTAAGATCTTTTGGGCAGTAGCATACCCAAACATATGACCACCACAGGTTCTTGAATGGAAGTCATTCAGAGCTTTCTCAGCTTCATCGAATGTTAGGCAGCATAAAAAAACTGAGTCAATCCCCTGACGTTAAAGAGTATCCCCAAGGATAATATATTGACGGGCTTAGTAGCATATTTGACGTCAGTCAGTACAAGACAATGTTGGACGAAAATTCTGGGTTTGGAGATATATGATGATATCGCCATAGCAAAGATCATTAGATATGATGAGGAAAAGGGATTCATCGGGTAATGAATCAGCTGCT
>JASDQU010681553.1:46400-64977 GCA_032191745.1 Picea mariana | reverse complement strand
CTAAGGGAATTACTTCCTCATTTTGAGCTACTGCCTCTTCTACTACTATTTCTTCAGGGTCTATCTATATCCCTACAGAGTTTGTAGTGACTGCTTATTTAGGAAGAGGGTTTCTTCTTTGCACTCTGGCCCTTTTGTTTTTCTTTCTTCTATGGGCCTTATCTGCTTGTTCTAGTTGCTTCCTCAATTCTTTAATAATTTCCTGAGTTTTCCCACCTTCTGATTTAATACTTCAGCCTTATTAGCTTTCTTCTTCAACAATTTATTTTCCTTTTTTTTCTTTCTAATTTTCTTATGGCTCTTGTTTGATTTATGTTTGCGAGGGGCCTCAAGGTCTTCCTTATTCTAGTCAGTAGATAGTTGTTCCTCTATTTTCTCCAAATACTTTGTGTGTTCAAGGGGGCTCTGTTCCTTAAGATGAGGTTCTTCCTCTGCTACATCTTTTGAAAATGACATTTCAAAATCAAGGAAATTTTCAGCAAGTTTTGAAGAAGAAGCCTCCCCTTGGTATGCTTCTGATCAAATTTTGTCCCTGTCAATGGAAGTTCCCAAACTCCCTAAAACCTGAGCAATTTCTACTTCATAATTTTTCAAAAATTGTTCTGTCAGGTACTCTGATTCAGGCTAGGTGTCTTCCTGATCATTCTTTTGTTCCGATTGCTTGATTTCTTGAACATTTTCCCGTAGAGATTTCTCTGTAACATCCTGAATTTGCTCATTCATTTCTTGAATTTGTTCAGGGTTTCTTGTTTGTCTTCTTCTCCTTATTTTTCCAAAGGCATATTTAGGAGCAGCAATTGCTCTTTTCCTCTTTTTCATTAATGCATGTGTTTGTGAAGTCTGAGCTTCTGTAATTTTGGTAGCATCTATCTCAATTTCAGGTTGGGGAGGTGTAATGTCTAATTGGGCAGTGACCTCCTCTCTCTGTGTCTCTTTGATTCCCTGTGGTGGATCCTCATGACATAATTCAGGCTGTACAGGTCCATTGGTCTCAATGAGATTATCCCAAGTCACTTGAGTTTGACTTAATGTCTTGTTTATTATCAATTTAACTAATCCATGGTGACTGATAACAGTAACAAGATCCTTGGACTTTTGTGTTCTTAAGGAAACTTCATGTAACATGGCATTTAGAAAAAAAGGTAGATTGATCACTAACATTTGTTTGAGTGCCGCCAACAATTTGAGGTGACGTGGTCAAATTATGTTGTACCTTCCATCACAGGTAATATATCTTTGAATTACTCCAGTCAATGCTTTCCATGGTTCACTAAGGGCGTTTGGATTAAGTCCCTTCCCCTTCTTATCCAATTCTTCTCCAGGGTATATAAAGGTTTCTACGGCTTCCTTAAGCGTTGTATACCTTCATTCCCACTGAATGCTCGTGTTAGGGAGGCCTGTGGCCTCAGCTACAATTTCCAAAGTAATTGGAATCCATATGCCTCAGACTATGGAGTTTTCTTCCTGCAAATTCTGAAAGCATTCAAGTGCGACGTTCATATCATATCCTTGCAACCGGTTAAGATATTCCATCCACCCTAGATGCTGTAAGATTTCTCTTGCCTGTTCTATAATCTGTAACAATTTTGGCTCCCTGCGCACAGTTCTTCCACCCATTTTTGTGAGAAAATGGAAACGACTGGCATTCCTGGTTGCATATTTGGTTAGACCAGCGTGGAGAAAATATTACCAAAAATAGAAAATATCAGAGAACAACAAGTGTTTTGCAGGTTTCATTTATTACAATTAGTACTATTTTATCGAGAAGTGTGTCGAGTGTCCACTCCCCTCATTAATGTAGAGGTCGACATTGTCCGTCAGCGTAGGGGAATGTAATGAGTGTAGGTATTTCCGGTGAGAGATAATGATTGCACTGCCATCGCCAATGGGGATCAATCATTAATTTTCAAACGACATATTTTAACGATAATCATTAAACGTTAGTCCTCTTTCATGAAAAAAAATTGAATTTAATATACCTATACTCAAAAATTTCTTTAAGGATACATAAGCCGAATAAATTAAATCTGTTCATTTAAAATAATATCCCACATATCATAATGTTGTTACTTTTCCCGTTTTATTGAATATAGCCGAAATGATAGCCTCATTATTGAGTGAAGGAAATCTAGAGACACCCAGAAACTTGGTGTTTAAGGTAAAATTCCATACCACATGCAGAGCCACTACTGCCAGCAGGTGTCCATAGCCTCGATAGGGTTTCCTTTTAACCCTTCGATGAGCCTGTATCCTTAATAAATATTTGAATCGTCTTTTCCAAAAAGACCACTATCTTGGTTTGGTAGCCAGATGGTGATAATGCCACTCACTAGATTGTAACTTAAGTGAACAAGCCAGCTCGTGATGAGACCCCTTGTCCTTTGACGAGAAAATTTCAAAGGTTGTTGCCCTAGTGTGGTAGCCATAATGGGAATGTCACTTATGTTATTATCCTATGATTGTGGTAGGTTGGCTCATGATGAGACCCCCTATTCTTTGTGGGAAAAGTTTTATATATATATATAGATAGATAGATAGATAGATAGATAGATAGATTTCAGATCTATTAAGGGAGGCTCATCTACTCCTTAAGAGTAAGGGATGGCATAAAGAAGTGTAAGGATGACAAGTAAAAGTGTGCCTGAGACTCCTTATTATAATATAAAGGCAAAATATCATTCAAGTGTATTTGTATGTATAAGGGGAAAAGAAACGAATTATGGTGGTTACAAGTTATGAACAAGTTTTAAGATATTTCAAAGAAAGTAATCCAAAAAAACAATTTGATAAGGTATGGGAGATAGTCCACAAAATAATGACAGATCGTTGTGATGATAATTAGAAATAATGTTGGTGAAAATTATTTAGTGAAAGTTGTACCCCAAAGAAATGGCTTGGCGTTTTATCAGCAATGTAGGGAAGGAACAGTGAAATGAACAACAGGCATGCAAAAAGGAACAACAAGTGTTCAAAAGGAACAACAGGCACGCAAAAGGAACAACAAGTGTTCAAAAGGAACAACAGGCGTGCAAAAGGAACAACAAGCACGCAAAAGGAACAACAAGTGTTCAAAAGGAACAGTAGGCGTGCAAAAGGAACAGTAGGCATGCTAAAGGAACAGGAAGTGTTCAAAATTTGATCGTTTACCGCTGCAAAGAAAAAAAATGGTGGATTTTCCATGAAAGACAAGGTCCATGTGACAAGATAAAGAAAGAGTGAGGAATAGAAACGGGTGATGATTGTGTTCATTATGATTTTCTCAAGTGGCTTTCATAATATCAAAAAGGAAACTAATAACACAATAAGTTCTACAAGAAAGATATATACATTATGTATAGTATCAACAAAGTGTATCATTTATGGAGTTGGAGTGGCTGGGTTACCTTCCCAACTAGCTAAAACCTAAATGGTAGGGTCCTTACTTACTTCCTGGTAGAAAGATTCTTTTGAGGGCGGTTGATGATAAAGTCGTAGTCAGTGTCCATTGACCAAAAATGGAGATCCAGACCCATCGATGGTTCTTAAAGTGACCATACCATTTTCATGGACTTTATTACTTTCACATGGTCCTAGCCACCGTGTCTGTAATTTTCCCAGGAAATCGTGAAATCTGGAATCATAGAGAAGCACCTAATCACCCTTCTTGAATGATTTCTTCTTGATATGTTTATCATACCAGGTCGCTCTCTATTGCTAAATAATGGATGTGTGTTCCACAAAAGATATGTGTGCTTCATCCAACACATTGAGTTGTTGAAGGCATTGTTTATGTGCTTCTATTAGATCCAGCCCCACTTCCCGGGCCATCCATAGGGTCTTGATCTCAAACTCGATTGGGAAGATGGGTTCTTTACCATAAACTAAGTGACAAGGAGAGTAGCCAATAGTGTTACGCCATGTTGTACGATAAGCCCATAAGTCATGTGGTAGCTCAGTAGCCCAATTCTGTCGATTTGCTAAGACAGTCTTTGTTAGGACTGCCTCCAGGACCTTATTGGTGCTTTCTACTTGCCCAGTTTCTTGTGGGTGGTATGGAGAAGTAACTATGCTCTTAATATGGTAATTGTCTAGGATGGTGGTAATTCTATGGGTCGTAAATTGTGACCTCCCATCAGTGATTACCTCTCTGGGTAGTCCATAGTGTACAAATAATTTGAAAAGGAATTTAATGACTACTTCTTCTATTGCATTTCGTAAGGCTTCTGCCTCTATCCATTTGGTCATGTACTCTATCGCAACGAGGATATAGGCTTTTTTATTTGACTTTGGATTGAAAGGGCCAACGAAGTCTAGTGCCCATCTTTCAAATGGTTCTGTGACTACTTGTGCTTTCAGGGGAATTTCATCAGCCCGCCCTGGTTTTCTCATTCACTAACAACTGTCACAGGTCTGAACATATTTCTTTTCATCTCTAAATATTGAGGGCCAATAATATCCCATCTGTAGAATTTTATGTCCAGTCCTGCGGTCTACAAAATGCCCACCAGAACACTCATCATGTCCTGCTTTTAGTATATCATAGATTTCATCATCGCATACTCATCTGCGGATCTAGAGATCATCACCTATGTGGAAGAGATATCCACCGATCCAAGTAAATTGTGTGCTACGATAGATGATCAGTTTTCTCTCTCGTGATGATAGATGTGCTGATAATTTCCCCGTTGCTAGATAATTTTCCACATCAGCGTACCAAGGTGGTTTTGTGGTGACAGGAAACAGATGCTCGTCTAGAAATTGGTCTTCAACTATTAAGGAGTCATCTGTTTTGGGTATGCGGGACAGGAAGTCTGCGACAAGATTTTCTCTCCCAGGTCTATCTTTGATGGTGATGTCAAATTCCTGCAATAATAGTAACCACTGAGTGACCCATCCATTAGTAATCGGTTTATTAGCTAGATATCTAATAGCAGAATGATCAGTATATAGAATAACTTGATAGCATGTTATATAATGATGAAATTTATTGATAGCATGTATAACAGCTAAGAATTCCTTTTTTGTTACTGTATAATTAAGTTTGACTAATGTGAGATTCTTGCTAATAAAATAAATGGAATAGGGTTTCTTGTCTTCTTCCTGCCCAAGGACAGTGCCTATGGCAATATCTAATGCATCAATGGAGATATGAAATGGTATTTCCCAATTCAGTCCCCTTAGTACTGGTGTTGTTGAGATCAACTTCTTGAGTCCTGCAAATGCCACATCACACTTGTCAGACCACTGAAACTCTACAATACCCTTCAAAGCGTGTAAAGGTCCAATGGTTCTTGAAAAAATCTCCATAAATCTTCGATAGTATCCTGAAGCACCAAGGAAACTACCTACCTCAGTTTGTGTGTGTGGTGTAGGTAGATTAAGGATTACCTCTATTTTTGCTGGGTCTACTCTAATTCCATCTGCAGAAATATAGTGTCCTAATACTACACCTTTTTTCATCATCATGTGGAATTTTTCATGACTTAAACATAACCTGGTAGCAATGCATCGTTCTAGTACTTTTTCCAGGTTATTTAGTTCTTGATAGAAGTCGTCACCATAAGGAGTGAAATCATCCATATAAACTTCAAGCCCTTCACTGATCAGATCATTGAATATGCTTAGTATGGCCCTTTAGAAGGTAGTTGGAGTGTTACAAAGTTCAAAGGGTAATACCCTATATGCAAAGGTACCCCAGGGGTATGTGAATGTAGTTTTGTCTTGATCTTCTGGGGCAATCTGGATCTGATTGTAGCCATTGAATCCATCTAGGAAAGAAAAGCATTTCTTCACTGCCAAAGTATCCAAGACCTGATCAATGAAAGGTAAGGGGAAGTGGTTCTTTTGAGTGGCTTTGTTCAATTCCCTGTAGTCGACACAGATTTGCCATTTCCCATTTTTCTTGGGGACAATCACTAATGGGGAAACCCATCGGCTATCTGAGATAGGATATATAAAATCTGCATCCAACAACTTTTGTAGTTCTTCTTTGATGATTTCCCTGAGATGGGGGTTCAGTCTTCTCTGTGTCTATCGGATAGGTCGGGCATCTTTTTCAATGTAAATGTGGTGTTTGCAGAGTTGTGGATCAATACCTTTCATATCAGAATACTCCCAGGCGAAGGCTTGCTGGTATTTAGAAAGGACTTGGATTAGCTTTTGTTGTTGTTGCTCATCTAAACTGGCATTGATGTTCAAATACTTTCCTGGTGCGATCTCGACGGATTTGTTGTTATGAACAGTGGTGTTCGAGATTTGTTGTTCCATTAAATCCTCCAGTGAGTCTCCATGTGCTTCACAATCTAGGACATCCTGGAGCATCTGGCATGTGGGATTTCTCACGACAGTGGGGTTGTTAATAAATCCACTGATTACATCATCCTCAAGCTGGTCCTTAAGTCTGAGAGTTGCTTCCAATGTGAGAGGTGCTCGTAAATCCTTTTTTGGATATCGTGGCAGCAGTAATTGTGGATAACTAAAAGTCGAGCTTGGCTTGGCTGGCGGATATAAGATTAAATTTTTTGTGGAACCTCCTCTAGTAATTGTCATATTCCCTGTGCGACATCCTATATACGCATCCGTTGTTGCGAGCCAAGGTCTACCCAGTATTAATGGATTCCCTTCAAGTCCGCTTCTTGGGTTGATGATGAGGAAATCTGCTGGATATTCCCAAGCGTCTACTGAGATTGCTATATCATGCAACATGTCGAATGGTCTGACCACTGATCAATCATCCAATTGTAACATAATTGGGGTGGGTTCTAAAGAGTCAAAACCCAAGATGTTACAGGTTTCCATAGTCAGGATGTTGATGGTCGCCCCCAAATCAACTAGTGTATTTGGGAAGGAACAACCCTGGATCTAAACTGTTACTATGGGGTTCCTTGGATCTGCATATTTTACTGGTTCTTGTCTACCTAGAATTAGATCAGACAAGGCTCCTACTACGCAGACTGTTGATGATGAATTCTTGATTTTCCTGACAAGATTCCTTCCACATAGTTCCTTGATTGTCTTGGCATAGATCAGAATGTTTTGTAGAGCCTGCAGGAGTGGGATTTTAATATATAAATTCTTAATTTCCCCTACAATGTCAAAGTTAGGATACACAACAGGTTTTTCTATCATCAATCTTTCGAGGAACGGGGGAGGATTTGTATCCTTATCAGGATCCTGTGGTTCAACTGTGTTTCCTCCTGGCTCTGTTTCTTTGGTTATATGCACAGTCGAGGGTGTTATTGCTGTTTTTTAATCTTTTTCCTCCTCCTGATTCTGAATGGAATTATGTTCGTCAAGAGAGACTATACGCCCAGACCTCAACCTGAGTTCATTGCATCCTACCGAGTTGATTTCCCCTTCTTCATTTTCCATAATCTGGACTAGTTGAGCCGGTCTATTATTGGGGTTTGGGTGGGGCTGGGATGGTAATTAAGGGCGTAATTGCAGTTGAGGGTTTTGGGGTAGCTGGAGTGGAGATTACAACGTGGGTTGGGTATAAGGGGCCATCCCCATGGGTTGATTGTTTATCCCCATGGGGCGCTGCCAATTCTAGTTCCAATTTGGGTTTTGGGCAGTCGTATTGGGCCACTGCGAAGGGTAGGGGTTGTTATTTGAGTTTTTCCAGGGTGGGGTGAGATATTGTGTGTTAGGCCAAGTGGAACTTGTAGTTGGTTGATTTTTCCAACTAGGATTTGCAGCGGGATGGTTTGGCCAAGTGGGGTTTGTAGGTGGGTATTGTTGGGGCTGCCAGTTCTAATTAGTAAATAACTGGCCCTGTCATGCATTATCATAATTTTTTTGCTGATTATACTGTCCGAAGAAGAAGGAGGAAAGGTCGTGTAGTGTATTTGGAGGTCGGTTCTGCCATTTACGACGTTGAGCCATCAGATATAACGGCTATGTTTCTTCTTCCGCTTCTCTAAAGACAGCTTTCAGTCCAGGAGCGATGGGCATTGCCCTGTGTCGTGATCCTTGGCGTAGATAGCACAAACCCAAACTGCATCCAAAGGGCAATCCCTTGGACCATGTTTTCTTCTACATCTGTGGCAAAATATGGCCAAAGTTTGTTCTGCTTCTGTTTTCTATTTGTCCTGGAATACATCCAATTGTGTATTCAAAGTGCTCAGAATATCTTTTTTGAAATTTTCTAAGAGATTACCAACTTCATCTCACGTGACAGCCCCTCTTGTAGTATTGTTACTTCTAGTGAGGGAAGTCTACATTCCTGATCTGGTCCGTGTGCTTCCTCGTGAGCACCTGATACACAATTGAATGATGTTATCATAAGTTTCTTGATAAATGTCACCCTTTCCCATTAGATTCAATGTTTCTACCCATTCATATTTCATACCCTTAATCAGAGTTGCCTTAAGTACTTCACCTAGTAATGCATATTTCATACCCTTTCAGAGTTGCCTTAAGTACGATGATCTTTGTAAATTATACTGAAATATCTCGACATATTCTTCTAATGATTCATTTTCTTTTACAATCATTTGAAAGATTTCATCTTTTAAGTCGTTGGTTCTACAATAACCCTGATATTTTTTCAAGAAGGCATGTTTCATCTCATCCCATGAGTTTATAGTTTTTCCCCCTAATCCCATAAACCAGTGTAGAGCTGCTCCCTTCAGAGTGGAGGGGAACAATTTTAATTTTGGGGGTTCAGAGGTGTAATCATACCCTCTAAATAGGACATCAAATTCAAATAAGAATGTGTTTGGGTCTTTTGAGATCAATCCATGAAAGGTTGGCAGATTTTGTAAGGGAATTGCCTTCATGGGGGCATTGGCAATTGGATCCACTGTCGGATATTCCAATGTGGAAGTTTGGGGACGTTGTTTATTTGGTTGTGCCATTTGATCAAAAATGTTCCAGAAATCTTCAGGGATTTCTTGATCCAGGTATTTTATTCGAGGTGTTTGATTATATAACCCTCTAGGGGATTTGATTGCACTCCCTCTATCTAGGATTTCAGGTATGCCTTCTTCTTTCTCAAGAGATTCAGAATCAGGGGGTGGTGATGGATCTGCCTTGGAAACCCCACTGGTTTCTCCTTCCCCTTCCTCCAGATTACGATAATTTCCCTCTTCTAAAGGGGTTAGAGGTGGAATATTTGTGCCTTTGCTCAGTCCCTTCAGTTTTGCTGCGAATCTCAGCGTGGGTTGTAGTTGGTGAGACTTCTTCCTGAGGGACTCGGGTAGATCCTTTCCTAGTTCCAACCGAAGCTTGAGATTTGGTTTTTCGGATGATGTCATTTATGAAAGTGCTTCTCCCAGGGAGTACCGGGCCCTGGGCTTTGGTAATTTTTGGTGGGGGTTTTGGTTTTTCAAGATATTTATTCTTAGTCATACATACTTCATGCAAAAAGAAAATCAAGAAAGAAAAACACCTATGCAACCTCTTAATGCGTCAACTAGAGGTAGGCGTTGGCATAAGCATCTTACTTATTGCCTGCGTAGGTTCTTACCTTCCATCTTCAATACCTCATCCTCCAGAGGCACAATCTATGCTACCTTTGACATTCTCCCTGGCAACGGTGCCAAAATGTTGGTGTTTAAAGATGTCTTAAAAAAAACCTTAGTTTAACTTTAATTTATCAACCCGAGGATGCTTCTTTTATCTCAAGAATATCAGCAAAATCTATGCAGATAGCTTATAGAGGCTAAAATCATGTAGTCAGAGCAGATCTGAGTTTATCAAAAATCAAGTTCCTCAAATGTTCACTTAAATATTCTAAGCATTAACGAAATTGAAATATAATTACCAACATGTAATAAAAGGGATTTAACTTAATCTTTCTAACTAAAAAGCAGGAATTGAATCTAAGCAAAGACTTGTAAAATTAACTATCAAATATTACTGGAAAGGAAATAGCAATTAGAAGCAATTTACTCTATCTATGGAAAGAAACAACAATTGTAATTTAATCGAAAGATGCAGTAAATCTAGCTTTACTGAAAAGAACAACAACTATAACTTTAACGAAAAGGATCAACAATCATAAACTAATTGAAAGGAACAACAATTGTAAACTAATTGAAAGGAACAACAATTGCAAACTAATTTGAAAGGAACAGTGCTAGCGAATCTAAATGAATAAAATAGCGCATCTAAAAATATGAGGAACTGTCAGGTAGTAAACTACAGCAATAGAGATTTGAGCAGCAATCATTAATACTTGAAAGAAATATCTACCCTTGCTATGAAAATAGCATACTAGCACACTTAAATCAGAAAACAGAGATAAAATTAATACAATTACAGATCGAACAGTAACTCCTTCAAACTAGACCCTTGGTCCTCAGAAGCACTGTTGTTGGAAACTCAGTATATCGAAATGGTAAAAATGCTCAAAGCCTTTATTGATTCCATAGCTGGTATAACATTTTACAAAAACTTTTTTTGCAAAGTAATTCTAAAATCTAAATACTTTAGATGTAATTCTCTTTTTTTTTCCTCCTTTCTTCGGATCTATTACCTTCTATATATATTACAATAATCTGGGAAAATTAAGCAATCCTAGGATCGAAAGATCCTCAGGATTGCTTTTCTATTATAAAATTACAATATAGAAAGCTCAATCATCTTCAACTTCTTTACGCCAAAAAGTCCTCAACCTCCAATAGCTTGCGCATCTTTAAGATCTCCTTTAATATATCGGGTTTGACAATATTTAACAAATACTGTAACAAAATTAAACAATTCCAAACGTATTTTAGAATCTTATTCAATATAATTTCAATAATGACAGTAAGAGACATATTAACTATTTCCTATCTTATTTATTCCTAATTAATTGAAAAGTCAATCAAGATTACAACATGAACTGTAGAAATAAGGGATATATTCGTACCTTTTCCACAACCCAACATGCACTAGTGTTATGGGCCTCATAGGACAACACTAAAGGTGTGTTAGATGTTGTTGTGTTGTCTCCCTCAATTTTAGAACCATCATAATCTTCAGAAACTAGTGCCCTTTTCCTTGACACCTTCACCTTTTTGTCCACTGATACTTGGGGTTCATACCACTCAGGATGTTTAATGGTGCAAAAATTATTGAATGATATGGTTGTGTGAAATGCCTCACTAAGCGCCATATATTCCCTCAAACAATTTGTGAGCTCCTCATCTTGTCTTTTTTGTTCTGTTTTTTTCCTCTTTGAACCACTAGCTCCATTGTTCCCTGCATTATTTTGATTGTTTTCCATAGCCAAGCTTGTATACCCTCATAGGTTGGGAGGATCACAAGCTCTGATGCCACTGTAGTATGCCTTGCTAACGTTTTTTGAATTTTTTCTTCAATTTGTTGGTTGGAACATTTTTTCAAATGGTTTGAATGCATAAAATTTATATTAACTACCTGGTAATGTTGAGTTATTGTGCTAACAGTATAGAGCACACATACATACATATATGCCCAAAACTTATTGTTCTTATAAAATATGGCAACAACGATACATTTGGTGATAATAGAGTGTTATGACAACTGTTAAATAACACAATTCTAACTTGTATTATTAAATGAAAGTCTTTCTTGTATGCAAATAAATTACACAACATTCATATAGAGGGATGGATAATCATGTAGGATGTTGTCTTGTACAACAGTGTTATATTTAATGTTGCAACAACCTCCCACTATACAGAGTGTTCCCTTTGAGTAAATATATTGAACCAAAGTGAAGTAACTCAGTCCATAGAGTATTAAACTCGCCTAGCAAATGTGTATCTCACCCTAGTCTCAAGATACCATACCCAACATTGATGTAACACGTCCCAACCAGGAGAATACTCGCCCAAAATGCAAAGAAACTTTCCCATCACCCTAAACTCAACCTTTGTTGCACATAGACTCACCCAACAAGGAGGAATATGCTCCTTTCTGTAGAAACTCACCCCCCTACTTAGAAATCCACAAAGCTAGTAGTAGATCTCTTCTTCAACCCAAAACTCGACCCAATAGAGAGGAAATCATCCCCCAATGAGAGGATATGACCCACCTATGGGAAGACTCGACTTCCCCACGCCCAATGTATTCTACAAACAAAAACTTTGTCGTCACAATATAAAAATCGACCACACATGAAGAACCTCAACCACCAAAAGGTAAACTCCTCTACCACTGAAGCACAATGAATAAATATGGATGATCTCTTCCCTTTGACCAGTTAGGGTGGATGGTCTCACCACCGAAACCAATATTCGAATCTCTAGGTATTTTCATCCCAAGATCCAAATCCACAAGATTCTCTCTCAATTCCTTTTTAGAAAATAACATACACATAATGAGAGAGGGCATGTAATGTTCCCAACCAAATCTGATGTAAAAATCAGATCTATGTGGTTGAGGAATTTCATCAAACACTTGGCATAAAAGCTCCCAACTCCCTTGAAATCACTTAAATACTTGTTGTCCCAATTAACTCAAGTTTAAGGGATGAATTTTATGTCAAAAACATCACATGCAACACCTAAAACCCTTCCCAATGAGTGGTTGTTTTGAATTTGTGTTTGTTGTTATGTTTATTTGCAGTTGGTTAGTTGAAGTGTTTTGTCAAACACTTTGTGTGCAATGGTTGTAGCATTCATTTAAGTGTATTTTCTGATGTGATTTGGCCCATATTTATTCATGTAATATATAAAGAAAACACATGCAATGATAACCAAATAAATCAGAAACTAATAGCTATTAAACACCATAAGATAATACCTCAAATCCTTACTTTATTTAATATGCACTTGGCTGTCCAACACAATAATTTCCAAATATGAAATGTATTTTCTACAGATGATATATAGCTGGAAAATACATACAAAATGCAGCCAAATAAAGGAAAAGAGTGTCCCAATAGAAACCCTCTAACAACTACTCCAAAATATGTAATTTCTTCAGCAAAGGATGGCCCCAATGACAAGATATGTGCCTTGCTTGGTTTGAATTCTCCCTGCATGAAGATGAGGCTCGATCCACCAATGAAATGGCCAATATCGTCATAAATAATTTTCCCAAGATGTATAGAACTCAATCACAGCAAATAGAAATTGATACAACCCCAAAATATGAATATTTCCACTGCCAGATGTGCCCCTCCAAGCAATATTTCACCCTGGGTACAAAGATAATGAATCTCCTCAAATATCCTCTCTAAATATCCAATATCTAATATATCGGGAGGTGGAATAGACATGCAAGTGAATATCTGAATTATATATCTCTTTTGGATGCTAAATCGAATTTCTCTGAGATCTCTGGTGTGCCCCTCCTAAAGAGAACTCTTCTCACAATTTTCCCTGCTTCACAAATGAATCACTGAAATGGATATGAACTGAATAGAATGGTGAGGGAGGAATATTTCACTTCCTTGGACAATGTTGGACTAGGAACAGAGGGATATTTCACCTCTTTACTGATCTCTAGGGTTTATTCAGTAAAAACCCTCAAAACCCCCAAGTACCATGGGATTTCTAACTAAGAAGCTAGACATCAAAATATCAATCAACATAATGAGAGAATAGAAGACCCTATCTCTCTTTTATACCTCATTTCACATTTTTCCATTCAAACAACTTTTAATTCATCTCTTAATATTTATTAATAAATCATTTTATTAATTTAATAACCCTTTTTACTCCAAAAAGTGATTAATTCTCCCTTATAACGTTTCTTGCCATTGAAAGTCACTTTTTATCATTCTATCCTGTAGATATTTTTGTTCTGATTCCAACGAGCTATTACACTAAGGTGTTTCTCCAAAAAACAAGCTCCAAATAAACCTTTAGTGTAATTAATTAAAATATGCTCAATAATAACCCAAAATTAAGGAAATCGTTGGAAGGAAATGAAACCAAGGAAGAACTGTGCGGAATGGGTCATGATGATGAAATATGATGAATAATGTGATTTGGGCCCCATACAACTCCTCAAAAATGCATGAGCTTAATATTATTCCCAATTGGCTACTCTGGCAGGCATCCTGAACTGTAACATAAGGGAATCCAAAAATGGGGACATTACAGTCCTCCCTGCTCAAATATTGCTTTTCCTCCAGCAATAGCTAAATCAAACTGTGTGTGATCCTAGCGTCCCATATCCACCTATGTGACATGAAGTAGTCTCCTCTCAAAACATGGTCCCTCAAAGTGCTCGTCATGCATGCCCCCAGAATGATCCTAATGNGAGTAGAATGATCATGTGCAGTAGATTCTCATTCAACTCCTCAGGTAACCGATCTACTCAAATCTCAACTCCATCAACCACTGGACTACCAAACACTCTAATCCATGGATCCCAAACCAAGATGTGAACTACAGTGACCTGTAAAATATAGTCATGTAGGTCATCCACACGAAGAGTCTCCAGAAGACCCCCAATCAATAGAGAAAGTAAATAGCATATTAATTCCTCAAGGAAACTCTCACCTCAATCAATCTCCAAACTACCACCTCTGGTAGTGTCCAGATCCCCTGCTAACCAAGAAGATGATCTACTCATGTACCTGATCCTCAACCAAGAACACCCATCATGCCACATAGCGTCCCCATCTCCCTCTGCACTCAAATTCCCCCAACAATGGAAGGAACCAATCATGAACGCCCCTGAAACTCCCATGTGCTCTAAAAGAGAACCAAACCCTGCATCACATAACTCTGATGGTGTCATACCATGTATCTTAGAGCCTATTGAACTTTAAACCTTCGTTTAAAGGGTACTCATAGCTATGTTCTATTGTCCATGATCACTAAACTCGACCTCCTTGCCAACCCACATTGTTGCATGTTGTGTCCCATACTTCGATAGTATCCCTATGATTTCAGCCCTACTATATAGCTCTAGTACACCAGGGTTGAGAGATGCTAGGATACTCTCCCAAATCTTCCTTGAAACAAGGGTGGCTAAGGAATCATTCCCTAACTCGTGATGTTGACATACTGAGCATGCCGCCATGTGCTTCATGACATCATCCTCGAGATCCTACCAGGAGAATCTCTCTCTAATCTATTGAAGGGTCCTAAAATGTCTAAGTTATCCAACCATAGGTACATCATGTATGGTCCTCAAGATCTCTGTCACTTCCTACTGCGACCATACATCCTTCCAGCTGACCTCATATACCTCATTGGAGGCATGTGTCCTACTTTTCTCCCCATCCTCATCCCGTTGAGACTCTGAACCTATATCCACCTCTGGAATATCCTTTGTCCCATGGCTAAGGATTCTCTCCATCATGTCCAAGGCCTCATATGACTATCTCAGGAAAACCACCCCTATCTTGCTGCATGTAATGAAGTATCCTCTGTCAGGAGGTCTCTACCTAACAACTCTCCATGTCCATATAACTGCATATCTTCCCCGATGATGTTGTATATAATGAAAGTATTGGGGAAGGCTAACAGAAATAACTACAACTGTATGTAGGGAAAGGGAGTGTCATATGCATTGGTCAATCCCAAAGGCTTGACCAAAAAATCATCCACCGACACCCATGGTGAATAGTCGCCTCGACTCCACACTAATATCAAGCCATCAGGTACAACAATAGGTGACTCCACATACTGATCGTCAATCACATTCCCTCTATCATCACTTATACGAATGTTTCTACTGATAATTTGATCTCCTATGTTCATGTACTATTGTAAGGGAGAGGACCTCTCTCCACATAAATATTCATGCTCCACCAAGTATGTCTACTCCTTGTACTCCAACACATCCCTCTAGATCCCATTGTACACCACTGCATGCTCTTATATACCCATGCAAGCTCCTGTATCCTCCTACATCATCATGTATCATGGGTGTATTGTTGGGTCAATCTCTATGTGGATGTCAACCAATCCTGAAATCCAAATGGATGTGTCGTCATATCTACCCTTGGCTCTAGAATCCCCATGGGTATGTGTAGGACCAACTGTCTCAGAGCTCCTCATGAATGGTGGTCCTTGTGACACATGAACATCCTCAAGCATCCCTTGGTCACATCTCTCCATAATCATCAATGATCCTAGGTATCCCCCATGCTCCTCCATCAATTGGTTCTACTCTATCAAAACACCAACATCCTCTATTGATGTAGTTGAAGTATATATCTGACTCTCAGTTGAGAAAGATGTAGTGGATCCCTGACTAGCCTCCTCAAGGAGATCCTCTAATCTAGACTTTGATTCTTGAAGGCTTGTATGTGTGCCTTTCAATAATCCATGTGTTCTTAACAACTCATGAGTGAGTTGGTCCACCTCAATCTCCTTCTCCTTCAAAGCCCCATGATACATCTTGCCAACCTCTAGAAGGTAATCTCTATCCATAAGTAGTTGTTGGTATTCAGTCCTCATAATAGTCCTTCTCTCCTTGAGTGTATGAAAGTCCTCAATGGAAAAATCTCCATCCAAACTATCATGTGCCATCATGTCCCTCTAACAATACTCTACCACCAATGCGTGTGTATCATCAATGTGTCTAATGGATACCACGATCATGTCCTCTCTAACCCTCATTTGTCCTACCAAATGTTGTGACTCCTAAACATTGTCTTGCTGAATTACTACCTCATGACTCCCACTACTATTGTGAACAGTGGAATTCTCATCAACACACTCCTCAAGAGATAAAGCACCATACTATCCATTGTCCACTGTGCTACTGAATCCCCCTGTATGCCACTGTACATCATCATATACTGTTGAATCAATCTAAACCTCCTTGTATCATGTATGTACAATTGTATCCTCATGTGCACTCATCCTACTAATATCATCTACACCTGGATCCCATATGGATGTGTCCATACATGTGATATGGTCATCCCGACAAATAAGGAATTCATCCTCGTCACTATAGACCAGTCCCAGAAGTAAGTATCCCATCGATCTATCGGTCTCCACAACCTGATCTATCAATGGACTCCCCAAAAGAGGTGAATCACTCTCCCAATATTGATAGGTATGTATATAGTCATATGTATCCAAGTCATTCCTCTCCTCTTATTCCTGCAAATCCATATGTCCCTTGTGTTCAATCATTACACAAGGCTCCTGTAACACATATGGAATTCCACTTATATCCTCATGCATCGTGTCTAGCATAAGTTACTGAGAGGGTAAGGAATGTGTCACACTCAACTCCATAGGATGATCATTATCCCCCACGCATGACCTCATATCAACACCCAAAGGTGGATCACCCAATCTCTAATCCTCCTCATGCCTAGGTGTTTCCATGGATGAATCCTCACAAGTATCACCACTATGTTGAAGTGTTGAGTCCTTGACATTTTCTGATTGGGAAGCTAAAGCACATGCCCTGTCATTCTATCCATCCAACTCTCCATCATAAGCGCATGAGTCACTAGCCTCATGGGAATTCTCTAATGAGACATCTAAGGCCGCGTCCTCATACACATCCTCGTCACCACTGTCACAGTGCACCTCAATGTAATGCACTCTGCCTTTTCCCCTGTATCAGTGATCTGGCTCCCAAGGATTTTTGCACTTGTAGCAAAGTTCCCTGCTCCTAATGGTTGTAGGCTCAATCTGTGCTCCCTTCAATCCACTAGCATGTGGTGATGTATCCACTTTCATGACTTCTTTGGCTCTGATTTCCTTTTCTTTTCTTCTCCAACAATTGACTTCAGCAATCTTCTTAGCCTATACTGCAATATAATCTTTACTCTGCCTAGGATTTTTTATGGATACAAATTCTTGGAATGTTACCGAAGCCCTGAATGTCTCACTAAGAGCTTGATATTCCATATCACAATATATAATCTCCTCTACAATAGTCATTTATCCTCCAGGTCAGTAGTGTTCTATCATAGGCTAGCACATGAATTGGCTTTGATACCACTGTAATGTTCCCAACCAAATTCTATCCATAAGTAGTTGTTGGTATTCAGTCCTCATCATAGTCCCTCTCTCCCTGAGTGTATGACAGTCCTCAATGGAAAAATCTCCATCCAAACTATCATGTGCCATCATGGCCCTCCAACAATACTCTACCACCAATGTGTGTGTATCATCAATGTGTCTAATGGCTACCACGATCATGTCCTCTCTAACCCTAATTTGTCCTACCAAATGTTGTGACTCCTAAACATCGTCCTGCTGAATTACTACCTCATGACTCCCACTACTAATGTGAACAGTGGAATTCTCATCAACACACTCCTCAAGAGATAAAGCACCATACTATCCATTGTCCACTGTGATACTGAATCCCCCTGTATGCCATTGTACATCATCATATACTATTGAATCAATCTAAACCTCCTTGTATCATGTATGTACAATTGTATCCTCATGTGCACTCATCCTACTAATATCATCTACACCCAGATCCCATATGGATGTGTCCATACATGTGATATGGTCATCCCGACAAACAAGGAATTCATCCTCGTCACTGTAGATCGGTCCCGGAAGTAAGTATCCCATCGATCTGTCGATCTCCACAACCTGATCTATCAATGGAATCCCCAAAAGAGGTGAATCACTCTCCCAATATTGATAGGTATGTATATGGTCATATGTATCCAAGTCATTCCTCTCCTCTTGTTCCTGCAAATCCATATGTCCCTTGTGTTCAATCACTACACAAGGCT
>JASDQU010681553.1:29547-42622 GCA_032191745.1 Picea mariana | reverse complement strand
TGGTCATGGTCAATGTTTTGTATTTATATAATAATGTATAGTTATTAATGTATTTTTACTTTATTACTTCAATGTATTAATATACCATATCTTCTTTACTAATATATTAATTAATAATATTTTATTAACATATTAATTTACTTTAATAATTTTTATTAATGTATTAATTTAATACATGTATTAATTATAATGTATATATACTTTACATTATTATAATATATTTATATATTGTTAATGTATCACTACTTTATTAATGTATAAATACTTTAATGTATTAATACTTTAACAATGTATTAATTAATAATGTATAAATATATTAATTATAATATATTTAAAAATTACAATAATGAGTTAATACATTATTATAATGTATTAATGTGCCTAATGTATTACTATATTATTAATGTATCATAATGTATCATTACCTTATTAATGTGTTGGTTTATTATTTTATAAATACTTTATTAATGTATAATACTTTAACAATGTATTAATACTTTAAGGCAGTATTAAAGTATTAAGACCACCTTGGCTAGAACAAGTCGACCACCCAAAGTCAACCAATTATTACACCAATGATTGATTATATTTTCATATTTCATTAACAGCCAGTTCCAATCCACTGCTCTAAACCTATCAGCTTTCAAAATATAACCAAGATATTTAAAACCGTGAGCAAGATTATTTATACTATAATTAAAAATTGCTTTTATGGAATCCAACACTGGTTGTTGCACTCCAAACTGATAGAAGAAAGATTTACGTGAGTTTATCAGCAGTCCAGTTGCATTGCAGAAAGTAGCCAAAAGTTTTTTAATCTCCAACCATTATGTGACATATGCTTTGTTCATAATGAAAATATCATCATAAAAAAGGAGATGAAGAATCTGAATGAGTCTAAAAACTTTTATACCTGACACAGATCCTTCACCTTGACTTTTTTTAATAGCTAAGCTCAGGCCTTCCATAACTAATGTAAAAAGAAAAGGTGATAGCATGCATCCTTGTCTGAGACCCCTGTCACTATTAAAGAAGTCAGTTGGTTCGCCATTTATAAGGATTGCATAGGTAGTTGTAGTAATACATCCCATAATCCACTTGGTCATTTGCAAACCAAAACCACATTGAAGAAGAACTAATCTGAGGTAATCCCAGCTTATGTAGTCATAAGATTTCTTTAGATCGATCTTGAGGATCATAGCTTGTAACTTTTTCTCCCTGATGCTATGAATACACTCCTGCGCGGTTCTTATAACATCAATGATTTGCCTACCTTTTAAAAACCCAAATTGTTCCTCAGAGATAGTGCACGACAAGATAGGCCTGATGCGATTAGCAATAATCTTATAGCACAGATTGCAAAGTGCAATCAGTCGAAAGTCACCAAAGGAGGCTGACCCATTAACCTTGAGAATAAGTGCTATAAAAGTCGAATTTATAGATCTGTTCACCATGCTAGATAACCGATATTTTTTGACAACCTCCACTAAGTCTTCAGCAAGTAAATGAAAAAAGTGCAAGAAGAACTCCACTGTCCATCCGTCTGGACCGGGACTCTTGTCCTTGGTGAAACCTCTTAGAATATCCAAGATTTCTTCCTTCGTGCATGAGTTTTCCAACATTTGTACCTCCTCCTCTGTGGTCAATCTTGGATAAAGGCAAACGTAAGCTATCTGATCCACAATCGAATTATTCAATTCTTTATAAAAGGTGTTGAAGTGTCTCAAGGCTTCTTTATTTATAGCCTCTTGCCCTGTATGAAATTGTGTAGTCTCGTCCCTAACTTCCCAAAGATGTTTTTTGTTCCTCTTGAAACTTGCAAACTAATGGAAGTATTTGGTGTTTTTGTCCTCCAAAAGAATCCAAGTTGCCCTACTCTTTTGTTGCCATAGTTCCTCCTCGGCCTGTAGCATTCTTTTCCTTTCTGTCTCAAGTGATAACAATCGAGGATGAAGTTTTGTAAGAGAATGATGCTCTAGAATCGCTTTTGTGAGTGAGGCAATCTCTTCCTCAATCTTATCTAGTAACTGAAGATCATTTTTTTTTTAACTGCAATCCACTTCTTAACTCTAGCTTTTAATCTACAGAGTTTCTCAGCCAATCTTAATTGTGCCCCTTCTCCCAATGTATTCCGAGAGCTCCACTCTTCTCTAACAAGTTTATTGAAGTTATCATCCTTCAACAGTACTGAGTTAAATTTAAAAGGAAAGGAGATAGACTTGATGACATAGTCCAACTGAAAAATCACCAGGACATTATCCGAAATAAAAGGCAGATCCACCCAAGATCTAAAAAAGACAGATTCATTTAGAAAAGTTGTTGAAGCATAAACTCTGTCCAATATTTTTTGAATGCCCTCTATCCCAAGTCTACCATTGTGCCAAGTTGGCACAACCTCGGAAGGCTTAACATCCACTAAGTGATTATTGGTAAAAATATCTCTGAAAAAAGTAGCATGTGGGTCAATTAAGGCCTTCTCCCCCCAAATTTTATCAACACCCATGGAGAAATTTAAATCACCCGCAAGTATGAGGTTATTCTGGTCCAATAGTCCCTTTGCTTCCAAGCTCCCAAAATTGTCTGTGATCAGAGCACGATCCATACACATTAATCAAACGTATCCTTCTTTTATCCGGTAAATGAACACTTGCTAATAAAATGCCACCTGCACACAAAAACAGTAAGAGATCAAGAGTGTTCGGATTCCACTCCACCAGAAGTCCTTCAGACTTCGCCACCGAGCTCACTGCACTAAACATCCAGGAAGGACATAAAGAGGGCATAAATTTCTTGGCCTTTTCTTCATCAACAAGGGTCTCCTGTAGAAAAATTATATCTGGTTTAATGGTGGAAAGCAATCTGCGCATGGAGGGCAGCTTTAGGGGGCCTCCCACCGCTCTGATATTCAGAGTGAGGAGGATCATGATTTAGCCTTGGTTAGGGATTTCATGCCTCTAAGYGCCCCTAAATCCCGAGAAGAAGTAGAAGGTTGTTCAATAGTCGAAAGGAGTTGCTCTTGTTTCTTACGAGCACTCCCAATTTTGATAGGTGATAATTCGGATCCTAGATCCCTCGATCAAGCTAGATTTTTTCCCTGGGCCTCCCTCCAGGATTTCTTTTCACCCCTTATGTCACAATCCAGATTTTCATAAAGTTTTGATCCCCAAAAGGTCTGTAAAGGTATGGGGCTAGTCGTCTCCCTCAGAGACAGAATGAGGGTGTCTACCACCATATCTAAATTCGGTTCCAGAATGGGGATAGTAACAGGGGGTAACAAAACCAAAGACGTCTTTGAAACAGGGAGAGGAGAAGACGTAGTAGACTGTGTAAAGTTATYCGTAGTGGGAGGGTATGAAGATGTAAGTGGAACAGAGAGTTCAAAGGCAGTGGTCATTTGGGGTATGGGGGTCCTGACTTCACCAGAAAATTGAGGCACTTTATCCACTACAGTCTCCATATTCTCCAAAAAAACCCAYGAATCACTATGTAACTTAACAGAACTCACCAAAAAGTCTCGTTCCAACAACGAAATCTTAGAAAAAAGGTTTGGACAGTAGTATTTTATCTTACCTAACAATGAGTCCGAGTAGCCTTCCTGAATGTCTTCTAAGCACAAGTCCTCAAATCCGCCCATCACTCCCGACCCCTCCTGCTCTTCCTCAATGTAAGGCAAATCCTTTGAGACAAGATCCAGATAATCAGAAATCCCACTCCCGACTTGGCAATCCTTTCTTAGGTGATCTGTCCATCTACAAGAAGTGTAGTGGAAGGGTAGACCAAGATAATCTAGTCATTGCACCATAACAAGTCCTCGCCATTCTAGTTTGATAATGTCCATCAAGCCTGCATGAAGGTCCACTTCAACTAAAAACCAAGCCAAACGCTTATCCAACGAGAGGAGACAAGCCTCGTCAATCTTCAGGAAGCATCCTAGAAGGTTTCCTATAGCCATCAGAGACGCTATGTTCCAAAGGTTTAAAGGAAAACTTGGTAAAAGAACCCAAACATGCTTGTGGATGAAATATTTAGTTGATGGGCCGAACCCAGTTCACCACCTTTTCACCATTAGACTACCCCCTTTGTAGTCCCCAAAACTAGTGAGGATAATCTCTGCATCCTCTGGAATCTTGAATAACAGACCGAACTAGCCGCAAGGAAGAGTCAGGTAAGTCGGCACATATCCTATGAGAGGATACCATACCTCCTTCATCCATTATGTAAAGGGAAGGCTAAACTTAGTTTTATAAGCAAATCTACCCACTAAAGCACAAAGTGAGAGATGGCAGGTCTCTTCTAGACCCACATCCATTCCTATGACAAGGTGACGATGTGCCTTCTTGGGCTTCCAATCTCTAGCAGTGTTCTTATGACGAGAGGCCTTAAGACTCTCAGGCCCTTGCAAAAAGTTCTCCGGTAAAGGTTCAATCGAAGACCTACTATTCAGAGTTTTGTTACAAGTTACTGGCTTCATAGGACCAGTATCAAAGCTCGCACCACCTAGCGGATGGTGAAGTTTCACATTCAGGCCAATGTCTACCTATTTCAGAACCTCCTCATGTCTGTAACCGACTATCCCAGAATGAATATCCTTTGGGCAGCCCTGTGAAGTTAACTTGGGGAGCGATTTTACTAAGGGTAATAAAGAGTCTAATAACTGCCTCTCGCCAGTCTTAGCTTTACACAGTTCATCCACGGTGTTGAAGAGACCCTCCCAGTCCCAATCTTCCTCATCTAAAGCACCCACCAAAGCGTTTATCTCATGTGCCATACCTAAGAGAATGCCACCTTATCTAAAAGACTATCAGCTCTGAGTAGACTGTCATTTCACTTACTGTGGGTCCCTACCTCCATATCTCAACAAAATCAATAGTTAATTAAGCTATAGTATAGGAAGTCATCATACCACTTAGATAAACCTGTAGATGATGCTAGTTACCAAAAATCATGGACCCCCCAAGAAGATTGTCGAAGAAAAAACTCCAACAGCCTGACAAACAGCAGTTATAAAGAGAAAACCGCCAAAACTGGTGCCTCCATCCCAAGTACCCCAAGGAAGTATAGTCAAGTGTAGCCAAAAACTGAAGAACCAGTTACCAAATTTGGCAGTTAGCCATAGAAACTGCACACCAAGTTCAAAAATCTACTAAAAATAGATTCCTGCTCCATCCTTATTTCCTTCCATTTCCATGTCCAAATTGTTTGGAATCTTTCATCTAAAAATCTAGGCTTCCAACAAGCGGGGGAAGGGTGCAACACTAGGAATTCCCGAGAGGTCACCCATCCTAGTACTACTCTAGCCCAAGCACGCTTAACTGCGGATTTATCACGGGATCTAGTGCATTAACGCTGGTATGATCACACCCTAAAAATTTGGACCATTTCTCGATTTGTGCGTATCATCCTTGTGCAGGGGCCATGCTAATCTTCTCTTTATCGTTCCAATTTTATCGGATGTCTCCATCTGTGTAGTTAGCAACACATAGCTCGTCCAAAGAGGTATGGGGTGTGGGGGCTGAGGAACTTATTCAATTTCAGTCGTGCCATGGCAGCAAACACTCTTTGGCGGGATCTGATGGTGGATGGTCTTTAGCACCGAGTTATTAAAGAAAAATATCTTCCCTCTATCTCTGTTGAGCGTTGGCTTAGGACAGTCCTGGTCATTGGAACCTTTGGATCCCAGACTTGGAAATATCTTCATAAATCCTTGCACATCTTATTGCATCGGCTTACTTGGTACCCAGGTTCGGGTTCCTCGATAGTCATTGAGAAAGATCAGATCCTTGGGATGGGAGATTCATCCTTATTTTCAGAAGACTTGATTGAGATTCTTAATCAACGAGGTATACATTTTTTTATTTCAGGCTTGCATAATGCCACGACAAGGATGGATCGGTCTCAATTGGATCACAAGTGCTAATTTGGATTGAAGAGGGGCACTTGCAATTGAATGGCAGGTTTTCCAAAGTGCACTCATTAGCAGTGGAATACAATGATTATAGAGGCCAGATGAATTGAAATGGCTAGGAGGCGATTGCTCGGGCATGATCACAGTATAAAATGCCTATGAGGCCATTGAAAAAAAGAAACATGACTTTCTGATCGGTGGGTGGAGAAAAACACTCTGGACCTGGGACTACCCATTAAAACTAAAACTTTTTTCTTGGTTGTTAGTGTAAAACAAATTACTCTTGTGGGACAACTTGAAGCGAAGAGGATTTGAAGGCCCGAGCTACTGCTCCTTGTGCAAGAAAGACTCAGAATCTACCTTCCACTTATTTGTTGGATGTATATTCACGAGTGTTTTTTGGGAAAGAGCACTTTATTCCTTAAATCTCTCGGGTTGGTGGTCTGGCTGTTCCATATTTGATTGTTTTAAAAACTGGAAACTCCTAAATACAAGCTACCCCTCCCTTCCAGCATACATTTGATGGAACATCTGGTTAGAAAGGAATCAAGCTTTATTTGAGAAAGGATCGCCATTCATCCATAAGGTGGCCTACCTATCTATATCTGTAATGGGAGATTATAAAACTCCTACAAAAATAAAGAAGTCGAGGAGGTTGCTTTTGGGTCCTATGGTAAGGGATACTTATGGATGGTTTGATGGGGTGGCTGTGTCAACAGGACTGAATAGTGGAGCGGGAGGGTTTATCAGGATCACCGAATACATAATTTTTAAATGGTATTTTAATTGTGGTCCGGGGACAAACACCAGAGCAGAGTTACTAGGAGCGTAGGCACTTCTCACACTTGTTGTCCGGCTAGATATTTCAGAGCATTTTGTACAAGGTGACTCTAAGATTGTCATCGACTGGATGCGAGGCAAGGGACACCTTTAGGTGTTTAATTTGGAGTGTTGGAAGGACAAAATTCTTGATCTTATAAAACTTTTTCATTCTATTTATTTTCAACATGTGTACCGAGAAGATAACACAACAACAAATACTCTGTCTAAGTAGGCGCTTCTACAGCCTCCTGGGAAAATTGGGCACTATCAATGTGTTGGGGACCACGAAGGTCCTCATATGTTCTTAGACCTTTTCTAATCTACGTAATCTGTTTTTTTGAGACTCTGTATGATAGACTTTTAGGCGAAGTGGGGAGCCACCCGAGCCTACTGGTAGTCTTCGATTGGAGATCCAAGCTTTGTTGGGTTTTGTTTTTGGCTTTTGGTTGCTAGATGATAATATTAGCAAGACTTGCTTTACACTTGTAGGTTGTATTAGGGTCCTCTAAGTTGATGACATTTTGTAATGAACCGTTTATATTTTCAATAGGAATATAAAGCCAATTTTTTTGTAGAAAAAAAAAAAGTAGACCGCATGTAATAAGGATTTTGTTTTGACAGCCACCATCGAGGATAAACTTAGCGGGCACATAAATTATAAAATATGCATCAGCTCTCAAGTGTTTATTCTCGGAATAAAATTTAACTTYGCAAATTCACAATTTCATTTACTCTAAGGTTTGGACACGTCGCTGTTAATTTCACTTTTTGATAAGGAGTCTAAAATGCCATATGCTTTTATAAATTGATTTAATTTGTTCACAAAATGATCAATATAATTAAACTGATTTTTTGTGCTTCACAAAATGATCAATATAATTAAACTGAATTGTTGTGCTTCGTGTCAATGACAATTACAAAATCCAGAAAAATATCGTGTATCTTAATCTCCACGTACGGGAAAGTACTAGAACATGCAAAAGATCCTGAGCTAAGAGAAAATGTGTTCCCTACATCCAAAGGCAAAGCCTATCAAAATGTTTCTTAATTAATATATAGAATTAAAGTACATTCACTTTATATTAAAAAGGAGGTTGGAAGAGTACTTACCATAGTTTGAAGAGTACTTACCATTAAGGTAAAAACATTTAACTTATTAAAAATAGCAATGTGAGATATAAAAAATAAAGAGTCATAGACAAGTAAATAAGGAAGCTTACTAGAGAGAACAAGTAGACCAAAACACTTTTGGATCTAAACACGTTGTGGGAGGAGAGTCTTTGTATTCATGGAGAAACCCTCATCTATCCACTGCAAGATTGGGATTCACCAAAATGGGTTCCCTTGTGACGTTGCCCCGCAAGGGTTYTTCACTACACTTTGGTTTATATATGACCAAAGCAATAGCGGGAAACTTATTGAGTCAAGGAATCATCAATTTGCCTTGGCAAGGTACCAACTCCTTTTCCTTTATTGGCGTTGTCTTACTAGTTGGCGTAGCCTTTGTTGAAATTGATAATTGCTTGAATCTATAGAGTGTACAAAGTGAGTAGGGGAGTTCCCTTTAGGAGGCACCCTACTCATGGTACACAATGCACTAGTATAATAGTTCATCAACTCATGCATGTGCACCATTTCCATTTCCATGTTTCATGTCTACATGTGAATCTATAGATACAAATGAACACAACCTAGGAAGCCACGATCTTGGGGAAAAACTATGCTCTGTAATGCAATTGTGAACACATCCACCCTCGTTTTCCAAATATGATAAAAAATATCAATTCTAATACATTGCCACACTATGTAAAATTCCACATCCCATGGGAGAGTCTCTCTTGAAAGAGAAGACTTATAGGTGATACTTAATAGGAGCAACTGATGACATAGGTTATACTGTCACTCCTAAGAAAATTGAGCATATTTGTAGTGCCAAAAAATATTCTTCAAGGTTTCATTTTTTTTGAAAAAAAAGGGCACTTAGGCTAGGAGACCCCAAGTATTTGAAGCATCATCCATCAAGGAGGCCTCCATACATCAAAGACTAGGAAAAACATTGGAGCTTTAAGTACATCTTCCTATGGATTTTAATTGATAACTATGTGTTTTCTCTTTTGACACAATCCTCTAGACTTTGTTATGTTTGGCATCCAAACCTTGGACTAGATGATATTCATTAGTATTCATTGCCTGAATAATTCTTAAAACCTTTCCATTGAGTTCACCTCAATTGTTCTACCAAAATTTTGATCATGGCAAGTGAGGCTTTAGGAAAATATTGTTTGGAGTTAGAGATTGCACTTTCTCTAAGATAAATGGATTATCAATAATGATAAGATTGAACTCCTTTTTAAAATTTTCCTAGGTCTTCCAATCTCTAGATTGATTCACATAGAGACCTTGAGGGAAATGAATGCCTTTTTTAAACAAAATTTACTAAGAATTGAGCATTCTCAGCTAAAGGCTTGTCAACTAGTAGAAATACTAATGACCACCACAAATAGTGGTCATTGAATAAAATTCATGCCCTTGGAGAATCACTTTTATAAACCAATTTGTGCTTGGTGGCATCCTAGGGCCACCAAATACTCTTATCTACGAAAGTCCCCTTCACCCTATATGGGGTGGAGGTAATCATGAGTGTTTGTAGATCCAAATCACTCCACACTTTGCAAACATAAGGGGATTATGAGGTGATAGAGTTTTNAAATTCATGCCCTTGGAGAATCACTTTTATAAACCAATTTGTTCTTGGTGGCATCCTAGGGCCACCAAATACTCTTATCTACGAAAGTCCCCTTCACCCTATATGGGGTGGAGGTAATCATGAGTGTTTGTAGATCCAAATCACTCCACACTTTGCAAACATAAGGGGATTATGAGGTGATAGAGTTTTTCAATATGATTTTCCAAGTGTCATTTCCCTCAATGACTCTAATGATCCATTTTCTATATAAGGCCTAAGCTTGAGATTTGATGGTGAGAATTCACATTCCTTCTTTATCTATGGGTGTACAACACAAGCTCTAATTGACTCTATGGAAGACTTTATCTTAGCTAGATTTAGCCCAGAAAATGTTTATGAGAAACTTTTCCAGTGAAGATAGGATTGAAATGAAGGAACCTGGCATGAGGACCAATACACATGGGTGGCAACCAAAGGTTTATTGTAGACTTGGAATTCAACAACAAGGGACACAAACTTCAGAATCCATTTGTCAATATTCTTGGTACTCTTTGCAATATTTCCTTCCAAAGTTCTCAGGGTTGCATGAAAGAAATACATGATTCTTAGGAACTAGAATACTTGGGAAGTTGTATTCAATCCCATCCTTGTCCCATCAACCAGTATAGCACTTCCGTTTGGATAAGGCAGAAGCATTGAGTCTTGGCAGTTTGCAACTTAAACCTTGAGGCCTCACACAATATTTACAAACAATCCATCATGTTATCCAATATTTATTTTTCTTATAGAATAGTGTTGGCTCCCCCAACTAGCACCCTGTTATTTTACCTTGAAATGCAGAGTTATCTATAAAATTTCTCACTGCCTAGTATGTTGCTTTTGTCGGATTGATAGACTCTTTGTAAATTTTGCTTGGTTTGTATAAACATTTGTCGTTTCACTTGTTTTCTTTTGTGTTATTATATTGTGCTTAATTCTATGACTGATAAGCATGAAATTAAGGGTTCTTCTTGTAAACCCATTTTGGTGGATCTCTGTACAAATTCATTTTTCTTGGATGAAATTTCAGCCTCTCTTATAATTTCTATTCTGACTCAATCAAGACAGTGTTACTTCATGAGAAACTTTCATTGAATCTCACCAAGCATATATAATCATGGTTTATAGTTAATTGTTTGAATTGCCCTAATTATAATCTCATTCAAAAAGGGATATCTAGACTATATAACTAAGATGCTTAGGGTAAAGTCCTAAGTTTGAGTTAACATTTTGAAATGTTACTAAAACCTATTACTGCGCTTCATTCTTCATATTATGTTCCTAAGATAAACGAACATAGATTGAATGCACTATGAGAAATATGTTTGGTTTGTAAGAGTTTAATTCAAATGCTAAGTAGAAGGAATTGCCCCGTACTTCAATTACTCCATCATTTCTTTCGATTATGCCCTCTTACCTTGGCCAATTTCTATGAAAGACTGTGATATGATTATCATCCACGATTTGAGGTCAGTAATTCATGGAATATTATAAGGAAAACCTGGGTCATTCGATTCTAAACCCTTATGTCCTCTGTCATGCAAGCGATTTGGAAATTCATCAAGGATTTAAGTGGATAATCAGTTCGTGTTGTCCTCTGATCTTCGAGTTATTCGCTACTACTGTGGGGATGAAGTATGATGACCTATTCTCTTGCGATTTTAATGGTTTATTTTGATACGACTTCATTGTTTTCTTCCCACAAGGGTAGTCTATTCTCCCTCTAGTTTATTTTGTCTTTTAACTTAGCTACAGAACTCATGGCTCTTGTAGCAAGGGTAGAGCCAAATAGCCTTGAGGTTTTACTTACCCGTAATTGCATAAAAGAGATTATTTTGCGAGATCGATTATGAGAAAATAGTGAATCATTTAACAAAACCGTTAAAAACACATCTCCAGAATGGGGTCATTTATTGTCCATGTGGGAAGTTTCTTAAAAAATGAAATGATTTCAGAGATATGCCCCATTTTCTAAAGAGAAATCTCTCATAAATTTTGTTTCAGTTGTGGTAAAGGTTCTAATGAATTTCATCTAATCTTTCACTTTTTATCAGAGATTCAGGATAATTCTCAGGTGTCTAGGATTACAAAGGAGTCATATCTTCCCTCTCCTCATATCAATCAATCAATTCATGCCCCTGTTCATCATGAAACTCAAAGCAAGGTTAGTGTAGACTCAATCTCTAGAATCGATTGTTGATCGATTGAAAGACAAACTCTGGAAATGTTTTAAACAAGACAACAAAACACAATTAATCCTTTCAAAGGTCAATCTATATGCTGATCCACATGAAAATCAGGTTTAGATGTAAGCAAGAAATTGATTTCAAAAATAAGAGGATGAGCCGAAAACTGTCCAGAATGCTCAGGAATAAATCTAAGCACAGGGTTGCCTTAATGGAACCAATAATTGTTGAAAAATATGAAGTTCCATACGAAAATATGAATGAAAAATTCAAATCCTAGGTACAAAACCCTTTCCTCCAGATGCACCTAAATCAGATTTAGAAACAAAATAGAGATCTTAAAAGGGAAAATCGACAGTTAATAAATGATATAGAACAGGGTTTTTCTCGGGTTGTTAAGAAACCAAGGAACTCTCCAAACATTGTTGTCAAAGAATCCACTAATGTTAGTATTGTCATAGAAACAAATTTACATGGATCCTCACTTTCCAATGGATAATCCTTGGTAATTTGTAAAGGCAACGATTTAAGTTTTATTTTGATTTTGTTTTGATTTGGTAGTGTTTTTAGACTAGCTACATAATCAAATATTCTATAGCTAGTCTTTAATTAGTTTGTTTTGATTTTAATTGATTGTATTATTTGTTGACAGGTCATGAGATGATTGAAATATTTCCTCTACAACAATTACACAAACAAAACGGATGCTGTCAAGATTTTATTTTGTCCTAAAATAGTGTGGGATTAGTTCTTGAGCAACAAGTTAGAATCTTCATTGTTGTGTCAACCAACTTTGTTATAGTTGTTGTAACAATTTGCTCTTTTATCTTCAGACTTGTCTGTTTTGAGTGGAAGTTAGGATATACTATTCAAAACATCCTATTTTTTAAGGATTTGCCTCTATCATGTTGGCATGAGGATCGATCCATACTATTGTCTTAATACTCATGCATTTTAGAGTCAAGAGACATGGTGAAAAATTCTGGGAAAATGGACCAGTGATTATTTTTTGAAGAATATGGAATTATACATTACTTAAGGCTTTATTCCTATGAGTTTAATGGTTTTGTTTTCATTATAAAATCTTTCATTATGGCTCATATTCTTCGAGTAATTAGTCGTGGATTGGCCAAAATTCAGCTTTACTCTATTTTGTCTATGCATTGTTAATTGTTATCATCTTTATGTTAATTCTATAAATTTTGAACAGTTCATTGTCCCAGATCGTTTAGGTCCTTGTGATTGTATCATTTTGATGCAAATTTTGAATTATAGTGAGTTTATTCATATACTTTGAGTTTGCAAAGGCTTAATTTTTCAATTGAAATTATTTTCTTGTTGTCAATGGTCTATCATATCTTCACAAAGGATTAGATTTTTTAAATTGTTCTTTTTGCATCGTAAATGAAATTTAAATGGTTAGTTGAAGTGACTTTC
>JASDQU010681553.1:18886-29527 GCA_032191745.1 Picea mariana | reverse complement strand
TTTTGAATTATAGTGAGTTTATTCATATACTTTGAGTTTGCAAAGGCTTAATTTTTCAATTGAAATTATTTTCTTGTTGTCAATGGTCTATCATATCTTCACAAAGGATTAGATTTTTTAAATTGTTCTTTTTGCATCGTAAATGAAATTTAAATGGTTAGTTGAAGTGACTTTCGTCACGCATTTTCATAATCTTAGAATTTCACAACCCTCTTTTATAGATTTCACTTAACAAACAGTTTTTTGCAACAACTGTATATAGGAAGGCACAACCCAAAAGTTTTCTTCAAACACTGGACAACTATTAGGTTAATGATTTTTCTTTTTGTTGTTTTGATTTATATCTTTTTGTGAATGTAGATTAACATTAAGCTTAAATACTCTATTTGTTTAAGTCAAAACATTATCATTTACATTCATTTTTTTTCTCTTTTAGTTTCAAGGTTAAAATTAGATTAGTAGTATGTTCTAGATCTATTTATATTTTGCCTGAGATTTGGTTCTCTTGTACAACCTTAGTTTCCAAGGTTTCTTGTAAATCTTGCACATGTTTATTTGTATATTTTGTATATAAGAAGTGTGAGTAGTGAATGTATATAACAGATCTTCGTTAATGAATAGTTAGTTATTTTATTTTCATAGTTTAGATTAGATCCATTTATCAGCTAATGAAGTTGTAAAACCCATCTGGGTGAGTTACTTCAAATGACTTAGGTTAAATTCGACAACCTCATACTAGACTCTCCCTTCCATTTGACAAGAGTTCACATATGCCCGTTAACAAATGGTGTTAGAAGGAGGGCCGAGGTAAATTTAATGATTAAATGTTTCACCCCTCTGCCTGTCATAATTCTAGATTTATAAATTATTCTTCTGTGTCATCTTGAAATGCACTAGAAGGTAGGCCAKAATGACAAGTTGGACTTACAGAGTCTTTATTATGAATGTATCTAATCTCTCATGGCTCTTGCCCAAACCACTTGTTTGTAGGATGAGAGGAATCCATCAGAAAATCTTGAACAAGCAAGGGACATAGAATATATTGAAAATGTTCTCACTAACCATCAAACTGTGTTTTCCTCTGAACCATTGCATCCTCAATCCTCAACTATCATGGAAGGAGATTTTATTGTGGGTCTAGGTATATGTCCATATTCTTCTAAATCTTGCTCTAATCAGTACTTAAATTCAATTATTAAAGAACACTTAGGTGATGAAAATGATCTCAAGCATTCTAACATTCCAATGAAACATATTAGAGATGTAGATCTGTAATTTGAAGAAGAAATCTTAAACCTTCATCCACAATTCATACCTTATCCACATGAAACATTAGATGTTTTTCATGAAAGTTTTGAATTGTCTATCATATAGGAGGAAAATTTAGATGATCATATTATGTTGAAGGATTTATCACCAAAACAAAGTGAAAGTATCAAGGCAAGTGAAGAGGAATGTCTTGAGAATACCATTGTTAATTATCATATCTCAAGAGAATCTTTTCATGTGCTCATTTATAATTCCTTTTACTCTTTATATCTCAATCTCTTCTTAGATTCTGGTGTGCATGATACTTTACCCACAATATCTTACTCTTTTCCATCATAATCTGATTTTTTTGATATGTCAAGATTTGGCGAAATTAATTTCGAACATAACATTTATGAAGTCAGATTTGACACTCTTTCACTTTCATCACTCGCATGGGAAAAATATATGTCGCAAGATGATCCTACATGATTTATTTTTGAAAAAGGCAATGCACTCATTCTTATGGAGATCAAATATTCTACATTGCATATTCATTCTTTGATTAGTTCAAATTTTAATGATTATGCTTCGCATTTTGAAACGATCCATATCGTTAAAGGAAGTGTTCAAACAAATAATCTAATTGATGTCATGAATCATCTTATGATGTGTTCCCCATTGACAGATCTAGTTCGTTGAAGTCATAGTTTGCATTGTAATTTTTATGATAGGATCTTAGAATGGTTTGAGGATTCATATCTAAAAAATATTCATAATAAAGATAAAGTTGTGCTTGCTTTGTTTCTACCTAAATATCTAGGAGGTAAGCATGACATGATTTTTTTAGATCCTCCATGTGAAGAAATTGATGAACACTTGGAGACTTGTCAGGAGGATGGGGCACTTTGGCCTTGGTCGATGGTTATGTCAGGTCCCCATAATATTGACAAGTTTTCCAAACTCACTTACATTCTTTCATGCCGTTATGACCCATATCATGACAGAATTTCATAATGGATGGATGATTCATACATCAAGAATGTTCAAGAGAATGGTAAGGTTATGCTTGCTTTATTTCTAAATGATGATTATAAAGGTAAGTATGATGTATTTTGTCATATTTCGATAAACTTCCATTCTTGTTACTAATATTCGATTTTGTTTTCATTGCAGGATTGGAGTTACTCCAATGGTTACATTGGAAATACAACTACACCTAGTATTTTGATTTGTTAAGTAAATTATCTAGAGTATCTTAGGAGTAGATTTCTTTTGGTTGTTTTTTGATATTTTCTTTTGAATAATGCAGTTATCTAGATGGGGGTATCTAAGGCACAAAGAAAGTCTTCATTTGACTACAGTCAGAGGAGTTGTCTTTAAATTTCTCTATCTTCGTTAAACAATTTTGTTTTGAAATACATTATCATTGTTAAAACCTGAATGTTTTAAAAGAGAGAGTAAAGAGGTAAAAGGTTTTCACTTTCAAGCTACAATTTGACATGATAAGTTCTTTGGTGTGACTTTCCCCTACACCTAACTGCACTTATTTTAAGTGGGGATTTTTCTGTTTTCTTTCAATTTCTTTTATCAGTTGTGTTTCTTTTGGATAATAAGCCTAAATAAATTAACATCTCGTGGATCATTATCCCGTGGAATGAAAATGAAAAAATATTATATTTTAAGCAAATTGTTTCTTCCTTTTGATTCTTGTTGATATGTTTGTTTGATTGGAGCTTGGATTTTGGATTTTGTAAACTTGGTTTCTTGATTTTTTGTTGTTGTTGTTGTTGTTTTGTTTGTTTTGAATGAGTTTTTAGTTTTGAATTCCTTCAATAGAATCCGATTTGGTTTGGCTTTTGTTTCCTTCCTTTTTTATTTTGAGTGAATCTCTTCCTTTGTTTTGTATATCTATCTTTCAGATTCATTACTCTATTGATCCAAGACTAATCATCATAAGGAAATTTCATCTTAAGCGCTTGTGTTCCTCAAGTAATATGAGATAGTTCAAATCTTTCCTAATATTAAGTTACAACTCAGATAGTCGATTTTACAAGTTTATTATTACTCTCATTCTATCCCCTAATCGTCTTTGTCAGAGAATTATACCTGGAGATACGTTTAACCTGTTGATGATTACAATGATATTTAGACTTTTTACACCATCCATGTTCTTAAGGAATCACTTTTAAGTGCTTCCCCATCCTCTAGATGATTTCCTAACCGAAATCTAAAATATTTATACCATGATGAAACCTTCCAGATGTGAAAGAAAATAAAAATCATGATTAGTAGTACACATGTATTTTAGTTGACCTCAAGTATCACCCCACTCTCTTCACTCAATTGTTGTTAGCAATTCTCTAATTATATTATTAAAGGGTGGCATACGAGGGTTGAAAAGTAGTTATGTGTGGGAAATGTGTGTAAACCCATTGGAGTACTGAACAGGCTCACTGGCAGCGGGTAAATGCACACATGATACCAAGACAAATTTGTTGAGGTACTGAACAAGCTTGCTAGAAGTGAAGCAATGTCAGATTAAGAGGCAGCAGGTACATGCTTATCTTTAATAAAACACACTATTAAGGCTAATAAATCAACTTTCCATGGAAGCGTACATCATGTGAACACAACTATTGGATGGGATTAAAGCATTTAAGTGGGTTAAATGGCATCCATGTCGAGGCTATGGATGCCTGCTGGCAGCAGTGGCTCTGCCAACGGTATTGAAGTCCTTTTCAAAAAACATCGTGACTCTTTGATTAAAACGTTCTTTCAGGTTTCAATCCCCCACAAATTATTTTTTCTCTAATTTATGAATTATGGTAATATTTTATGACCACTGAGCTCATCCTAATATTTTATAGGCTTGCGAATGGACTTTCCTAAGAAAACTTGAGACTTCTACAAGCCGTGGTATCTTTTATTCTTTCCTCATGATGGATAGTTTCAGGTCAGAGATAACTGCTTCTCCCAGTGAGTCGCCATTTGTTGGCCCCCCAAACTAGCACCCTGTTATTTTACCTTGAAATGAAGAGTTATCTATAAACTTTCTCACTTCCTAGTATGCTTCTTTTGTCAGATTGATAAACTCTTTGTAAATTTTTCTTGGTTTGTATAAACATTTGTCGTTTCACTTGTTTTCTTTTGTGTTATTATATTGTGCTTAATTCTATGACTGATAAGCATGAAATTAAGGGTTCTTCCCGTAAACCCATTTTAGTGGATCTCTGTACAAATTCATTTTTGTTGGATGAAATTCCATCCTCTCTTATAATTTTTATTCCGAATCAATCAAGACATTGTTACTTCGCAAGAAACTTTCATTGAATCTCACCAAGCATATATAATCATGGTCTATAGTTAATTGTTTGAATTTTCCTAATTATAATCTCATTCAAAAGGGATATTTAGACTATATAACTAATATTCTTAGGGTAAAGTCCTGAGTTTGAATTAACATTTTGAAATGTTACTAAAACCTATTACTGCGCTTCATTCTTCATATTATGTTCCTAAGCTAATCGACCATAGATTGAATGCGCTATGAGAAATATGTTTGGTTTGTAAGAGTTTAATTCAAATGCTAAGTAGAAGGAATTTCCATGTACTTCAATTACTCCATCATTTCTTTCAATTATGCCCACTTACCTTGAACAATTTCTTCGAAATACTGTGATATGATTATCATCCACGATTTGGGGTCAGTAATTCGTGGAAAATTATAAGTAAAACATGGGTCATATGATTATAAACCCTTCCGTCCTTTGTCATGCAAGCAATTTGGAAAATGATCAAGGATTTAAGTGGATAATCAATTCGTGTTGTCCTATGATCTTCGAGTTCTTGCTACCAATATGGGGATGAGGTATGATGACCTATTCCCTTGTGATTTTAAAGGGTTTCTTTTGATACGACTTCATTGTTTTTCTTTCCACAAGGGTAGTCTATTCTCCGTCCAGTTTATTCTATCTTTTAACTTAGCTAAAGAACCCATGGCTCCTGTAGCAAGGGCAGAGCCAAATATCTTCGAGGTTTTACTTACCCATAATTGCATAAAAGAGATTATTTTTCGAGATGGATTTTGAGCAAACGATGAAGCATTTGACAAAATTGTTAAAAGCCCATCTCTAGAATGGGGTCATTTACTATCCATGTAGGAAGTTTATTTAGAAATGAAATGATTTCATATATATTCCCCATTTTCTAAAGAGGAATTCCTCATAAATTTTGTTTCATTTGTTGTAAAGGTTCTGAAGAATTTTGTGTAATCTTTCACTGTAATATACCAGATATAAAAAGTATGCAGAACAGAAATAAAATGCTAGAAATGGTAGAATAACAACAATATAACTAGAACAATCACCACAATAGCACTAGAATGATATAAGAACAACAACAGAAATAACACTTTGATTCTGAAAGCAATGTTCACAGGCCTCTTCGAGGGGGCAACCTCTAGTTGATCAACGCTCTATTACAATATTATCCAAGCTAGGGTTCTCATACCCTCGACTCCTATTTATACTAAATATGTCTATACTAAAGAAGTATATAGATGAAGTTCCTTCTAGAAGCGAAAGCTTATATTAGGTCTTCTTACATCTGCCTTATTCTATTTTATTGAAAGCCTTATTAATATTGACCTTTATTACATATGAATATATTGTTCTACCTATGTGTGGGTTAGGACCCTAACATGTCCGTGCCCTTAAAAACAACCTTGTTCGCAAGGCTTGAGATGAGGAGATTGTTGCAGAATGGTAGCTGGTTCCCAAGTGGCATCTGCTGGAGTTGTATCTTTCCACTGGACTATCACTTCCTTGATGGTTCTCTGACATAGGCGACGCTCATGCTGGTCCAAAACTGCTTCTGGCCATATCCAAATGGATCCTTCTTCATATAACTCGGGAAGGTTGGTTTGAATTTGGCACTTAGCTCCAATCACCTTCTTTAAGCATGAAACATGAAAAACATGATGTAGCTTCGAATAGTTGGGCAAAGCTAACTGATAGGATACTTGTCCCACATGCTTGAGAATAGTATAAGGGCCATAAAATTTGGGCACTAGCTTCTGACAATGCTCGGCCTTGAGGGAAGTTTGCTTGTAAGGTTGCAGTCGAACAAACACCTGATCCCCTTCTGCGAATTGATGTTCAGAGCAAACTTTATCTTCTTGTTGCTTCATGCGATTCTTTGCCATGACCAAATTCTCTTTGAGGGTAAGGAGAATAGCCTCTTGAGCTATAAGTGTTTGGTCAACCGCCTGGACATTCGAGGCACTCGGTAAGTATGAGAGAACTGAAGGTGGCTTCTGTCCATATACCGCTTCAAAAGGAGTCATGCCTGTAGTTGTATGGTATGAAGTGTTGTACCACCTTTCAGCTAGGGGTAACCATTGAGCCCACTGATTTTTCTTTTCCAAGGAAAAACACCTCAAATATGTTTCCAAACACTTGTTTACAACTTTCGTTTGGCCATCAGTCTGGGGATGATAAGCTGTGCTGAGATGCAATTCGGTGCCTTGTATCTTGAACAGTTCTTGCCAAAAATTTCTTGTGAAAGTTGGGTTGCGATCAGAAACAATAGAGTGTGGCATGCCATGAGGCTTGAAGACCTGATCCATGAAAAGTTGAGCCACCGTGGATGCTGTAAATGGGTGTTGAAGGGAACATAAATGAGCATACTTGGAAAGGCGATCAACAACCACCATGATGACTGATTTATTTCCCGATTTGGGTAAGCCAGTAATAAAATCCATAGAGATATCCTTCCAAATAGTAGGTGGAATCGGGAGCAGTTGTAGTATGCTTGAAGATTTGACTGTTTCTCCCTTGTTGCGTTGACACACATCACATATAGCAACAAAATTATGAATGTCCTGTTTCATACCATCCCAGAAAAATGAACGTTTGACCCTGTCATAGGTTTTGGTGAACCCGGAGTGCCCTGCTGTGGGTGTAGCATGAAGCTCAGAAAGTACCATGGATTTAAGCTTTGATTGTTTACTTAAATACAAATGAACTTTGTATCGAAGATCATCATGGAGCCAAGAGTACCCTGGTGAAGCTGGAGCATTAGACTACAATTGTTGGATCAGATGCGAACTTTTGGGATCTTGTAGCCATTCCTTGTGAACGGCTTGGAGCCAATCTAGTACAATGAATGAAAGAGAAAAAAGGGATCCTTCATCTTCATATTTTTGGGAAAGTGCATCCACAACCACATTGTCTTTTCCTTTCTTGTAAATGATCTCATAATCATATCCAAAGAGCTTATTCACCCATTTTTGTTATTCCGGGGAGGAAATGTGTTGTTCCAGAAAATACTTGAGGCTTTGATGGTCTGTCTTAATTTGGAAACATTTCCCCAATAGATAAGGATGCCATGGATCAACGACATGCAGAATAGCCAACATTTCCTTTTCATAGATGGATTTTCCCAGATTTCTTTCATATAGTTGCTTGTTGGTAAAGGCCAAAGGTCGACCCTCTTGCATAAGGACAACACCAATTCCTTTCCCCGAGGCATCACATTCCAACACAAAGGTCTTTGTGACATCAGGAAGGGCGAGGACTGGAGTGGTGCACATGGCCATATTCAAGGTTTGAAAAGCTTGAGCAGCGGCTGGAGTCCAAGTGAAAGAGTTCTTTTTTAGGAGAGCAGTGAGAGGTGCTGCAATCTTCCCATAATTCTTAACAAACTTGCGATAATACCCTGTTAAGCCCAGAAATCCATGCAAAATCTTAAGAGTCTTTGGGTGAGGTCAGTCTTGCATAGCTTCAATCTTTTTAGGATCCACCCTGACGCCATCCTTTCCAACTAGATGACCCAAGTATTCTACTTTTGAGGCGCCAAAATCACATTTAGACTGTTTCAGGAAAAGTTGGTGCTGAGAGAGTAGATGGAGAAATCTATCCACATGAGCAAGATGGTTTGTCCAAGTTTTTCTATAGATGAGGATATCATCAAACAAAACTAAGACAAATTGGTGGAGAAAAGGATGAAAGACATGATTCATGAGGCTTTGGAAGGTGGAGGGGGCATTACACAAGCCAAAGGGCATGACCAAAAACTCATAGTGGTCCTCATGAGCTCTAAAGGCAGTCTTGGGAATGTCTGCCTCTTTCATATGTATCTGGTGGTAGCCTAAACGAAGATCAAGTTTAGTGAAGAATTGGGTGCCACTCAATTCATCCAGGAGGTCATCAATGACAGGAATGGGGAATTTGTCTTTGATGGTAAGCATGTTGAGGGCATGGAAGTCAAGACACATTCACCAAGAACATTCTTTCTTGCAGACCATGACCACAGGAGAAGAGTATGGGATCGTACTAGGGCGGATAACACCTGCATTAAGGAGTTCCTGGACCATTTTCTCAATTTCATTCTTTTGCTAGAAGGGGTGACAATACAGACGGATATTGGGGGGAAGGTTTCCGGGCACAAGGGGAATGGAATGATCATGAACACCACAGGAAGGAGGGAGTCCTTGGGGAGTGGAAAAGACCAATTGATGTTTGGAAAGGATGGCTTGGAGGTCTTGCGGGACCAAGGGTGTCTCTGTTGCTTGTATGGCATGGAGTTGGGCGATAACACCAGAATGACCTTTTTTGAGCATCTTTTCCATGCGATGGGAACTATTGATCTCAGGTGAACTGACGGTGATGCCTTGGAACTTATATTGGTGGCCCTCCTGGTCAAATTCCATGGTTAAGTCTTTAAAATCCATGAGAATGGGATCTAAATTCCTTAGCCAGTCTGCACCCAACACAATGTCACAACCTCCCATGTCGATAGAAAACATATGGGATTTCAGGTGGTAGTCACCAATTTGGAGATGCACATTTTCACAACGCCCTCCACATTTCATGGAACCACCATTGGCAATCATGATTTGGAAATTATTGACGGCATGGATGTAGCAATGAGTTTCTTGGGCAATGCGGTGATGAATAAAATTATGGGTGATGCCACTATCAACTAGAATGATGACCTTCTGATGCTTTATGTAACCGATTAGCTTGAGGGTTTGGGGAGCGGAGAAGCTAGTGAGAGCATTGAGGGAAATGACTGGTTCTACTTCGAGAGGGTCTAAGGGAGGGGTTATGTCAGTGGATTCAGGTGACTTAGACACAAGGGGAGTTTCTACATCCTCTTCCGAAATATCCTCGAAGATGGCCATACAAATATTTTTTTCTTTACACTTGTGGCCTGAGATATATTTGTCATCACAATTATAACAAAGGCCTTTGAGTTTGCATTCAACCATTTCAACCCTTGTTAATTTTTGGATCTTTAGTGGAGCAGAGGGAGTAGTGGGATTTACTGGTTTAGGGCGAGGGATAAAGGAGGATTTTTGGTTTTGAGAAGATACAACCTGTTGTGCTTCTTTATCTCTTTTAGTAGCCTCCACCCAACTCTAAGGCTGAGCCATGAGGACATGGGCCCGAATCTCAGCCTTGAGGCCACTGATAAAATACTCTTGGAAAAAGGCATCAGATATGCCCTCTGTTCTAAAAGACAGGCACTCAAAGGCAACTATAAAGTCTTCCACTATTCGTAATTGTTTCAACTTTGTCAAACAAACCAAATGGTTGGTGTCAATGTCAAAGCATTCATAAAGCTCTGCCACAAAGTGTGTCCAAGCAATATACCCTTGACGAGAAGTTTTTCTCCATTGCCACCATTGCCAACGTTCTTGATCTAGATGGAGAACACCATACTGGATTTTGGCCAAGTCATATGTAATGACGTATAAAGATAAATAATGTTCCATTTGGGTTACCCAACCAGTGGGGTCCGAGCCATCAAATTTGGTCACATCCACCCACGGAAGGCGTAGGTCACGTTGAAAGTGATGGTTCTGAAAGTTATGGGAATGAGAGGAATAATCACCTTGAGTATGTGGAGGTGAGGAAGAGGAAGGGTTATTTGTAGGGATATGCAGTTTGGTGCAGAGTGTCGAAAATACAGATTCAAGTTGGGTGGTGAGGTCTTGTTTGATTTCCTCCATTGAGGACTGCATGGTTGTATTGATGGCGGAAACATTGGCACTGAGTTGTTTCACTTCTTGTTGGGTCTCGATGAGACCAGATTGCAAGGTGTTGAAGTGAGCTTCCAAGTCTTGGCTACGGGTATGGGCCATGAGGATGGGGGAACTGAAAAGGAGTGGGCGGGGTAAAAAATTTTGCTAAAAAATGATATGGATGAATGTGATAAGGGTGAAGAGATGAATCTAATGGAATAGGTCTCAAATAATGGTGAAAAAAATTCCAGACTTTTTTTTTTCTTTTTTTTACACCTGCAGAGTTATACTCCGGTCTGAAGAATACTGCAGTGATGAAATGCCCAAATGCTTAACCAGGAAGAAATGTGTAGTGATTTGGA
>JASDQU010681552.1:103381-126943 GCA_032191745.1 Picea mariana | reverse complement strand
ACACACACATTAGCAGTGTTTCCTAGACTAGCCAAGTCAAGAACATTACAGTGGTATCAGAGCTTTAGTCCTGCCAGCCTGTGACTAAAGACAATGAGTGCAGCAGAAGACCCAGAGGTCTTTGAACACATAGGTGACTAATATGTCACTTACAACAGGCATCAGGAAAGAAGGCATAGGCCTGATTTCCCCCCTTTTCCTCCTATCTTAGAGGAAGAGGAAGAGACACACAGAGAAGCAGAGAGAAGGGCAGATTGTGAGGCTAAGCATGAGGCAAAGAGGATTCTTGGAGATAGATATGAGTGACCAGAGGGAAGTGGCAAGGCCCCCGTAGATCGAGAGGCATCTTTGATGCAGGTTATCAATGGTATGTTAGCAAGTCAATGGACCATGTCTCAGTCCTTGGCACAGGTGGTTGATAGATTGGCTAGAGTGGGCACCCTAGATACACAAGTCTCGCATGCAGCACAAGAAAACTCGGGAGCAGGTAGTAGATCCCATTCACCCTATCGCACATACACCTCCGCAAGTAGGATTCCCAGACCCTTGTTTCCTAGTTTCCAAAGGGCACCCCCGGTAACAACATCGCCACCAATAGCACAGAGGCCACCCACTCATGCCGAAAACATTGCAGAGTATAGGAGGGAGTACACAACATTGGTTCATGACTTCCATCATGACATAACCTTATTCGAGTACTGTGGACTCAGACTCAAGAACCGCCCCAAAGAGTTGCAGAGGGTAGGAACACAACAGCAGCAGGGACATAACCTCGATTTCATTCGAAAAGTTGGGAAACTCACCATTCCTTCTTTCGACGGATCATCCAAATACACCTCCATAGCTTGGGTACAAAAGCTAGACACGTATTAAAAGCTCAACCAGATGACCGAGACAAAGGCCATCAGTTTCATGACCTTACACTTGGAGGTTGAGGCACATGAGTGGTGGTATCATGGAATGGTGACATTGGGTCAGAGTCGCATCACCTCCTATAGGGATTTTACAGATAGGCTCATGGATAGGTGGATAGGTTTGATAGGAAGGATCCTGAGATACACTTCAGGGATCTAGCCCAATTGAGACAAAATGGCACAACAGAGGCATTCATCACAGATTTTCAGCGAGTAGCCGTGGCAGTGACAGATATATTAGAACCCAGGCTGATCATGCTATTCATAGAAGGACTTACAGATCCTTTGAGAGGATGGGTGAAGGCATATAGACCTCCCACTTTACAGGATGCCATCCTTTGCACTCGAGATCTGGCAGACTCAGTGCCAAAGACTAAAACTTTCTCCAAACCATTTATGCCCCATAGGGATCAAGACAGGAATCCATTCCATAGAGAATGGAAGGGCAAGGAGAATTTGGATGATGAGAATAGGTGAGAGATTATGAGGAATAAGCTTTTCTTCAGCTGCAAAGATCCTTGGGTCCCAGGCCACAGGTGCAAGGGCAAGGGAGAGATTCATTATATTGAGGTAGCAGCAGACAGTGTGGACAGTGAGGAGGAGGAGTAGGACATTGGATCCACTAGTTCAGAGGAGAAGTCAGCACCAGCAGAGGAGCATCTTCCCCGTAGACCACCGACACCGACAGGAGCCCATTCTCCAGTAGTCCCACAACCGCCAGAGCAGGTTAACAGGAGGAAACCAGCAAAGGGAGGAGTCATAGCGACCCTTTTCGGTGTTCCTAGGTTTGATACCCTCCATATCAGAGGGATTATTCAGGGGCAACAAGCAATCGCCCTGATAGATGGTGGGGCCACCCACAACTTCATCGACGCTTCACTAGTATCGAGACGGGCACTTCAGACAGAGGAGTTTGAGGGGTTTGATGTTGCGGTAGAAGATGGCCACATAGTGGAGTGTCTAGATAGAATTCCAAACTTAGAGATGAACTTAGGCAACTACACAGTGAGAGACACATTTTATGTGGTTGACCTATCAGACAGAGATGTGGTGTTAGGAGTTCAGTGGATGATTACCTTGGGAAAAATCACTACAAAATACCAGCGGTAATCATTACCAACTCTTAAGAAAACTTCAAGGGTGATTGCAACTGGTTCTACAGCTACAACTGCAACTGGTTCTGAGATTGCAACTGCAACTACAACTTAGGGTTTTATGAGGAAACCCTATTTTTTCAAACTTCAAATTTTGAAATTCTGATCCAAGGGATAGATGTGCTGAGCTGAGGCGAGTATGTTGGTGTAGCCATAATTTCGAAAATCCAACTTTTACCCCCTCAAACTTGATCTGCGGATTTATGGACTGGTGCTTCTGGTTTTCTGGTACTCTAGTACTTCTGGTACTTCTGGTATGTTGGTTTTCTGGTTTTTTGGTACTTTGTGAAACTAGGGTTTCACTTTCCAAGAGATCTATCCACTGAAAAGGTGCATTGATGATGCCAAATTGATCCTTAGGGTAGGGCACAACTTTCTAGATAGTTTTAGGGCTAAAATACCTCACCAACAAAAAGCCCTAATTTTCATGTACGGTAACAGTGACGTTTTTCACTTGTGAAAGATGCTTCCTTCAGGTTGGCTTTGAAACCATGTTAATGTTTAAACCATTATTATAGATGTTTGCATTTCATTAGATAACAATAGCATAATCCAAGATCACTAAGAAATACACAATCACAAGAGACACAACATTTATCCTAGGAAACCCTCTAGGGGAAGAAAACCCAGTAAAACTTCCTTAATATAGATAGCCAATACAATGCCAAGAGATCTCTATGCTAAAACAGAAAGTCCTCTCCAAGATATGTGCCACTCTCTCTTCTCCTTTGTCGTTAACAGATCATAACTTGTCTCTCAAACTGAGAAAGTGATTTATGTCCAAATGACATGCTAGCCTCCTCTATTTATACAAGTCTGGCACGTGTGAAGTGTCTCTTCACTGGCAGGGCCGACTTCTCAAACTGGGTGGGTAAACCCACCTTTATTATATTTTTGGGTCTCTTTATTAACTGCTGGGGCTGAATTATTATTTTTTCTATTACAATTGTCTTTTGACCAATCCGCAAAAGGGGAGTTGGTCCTATTACAATAACCGACATGATCAATCCTCAATGGGGATTGATCCTATGAATAATATATCAATAATAATAAGAATACTCTTTGCAGTTACATTATTTCAACACAAGGTGTCGATCGAGATCATAAGTGTCAAGTAGGAGCGCAACTGCCAACTTAAGAGAAGTGATTTCACATTCAATAGGTAAATTGACTCCACACCATGTACTAACTGGAAAGGGGAAAATCTGGTGGCAGTCTTGACCGAGGTTCGGTATGCCCAGAGTGTGGGATATAGCATAATGTTCTAGTCGGACTTTGGCTGACATTTTTTTGCAAAATGGTATAGAGAGACTTGTTGAAAGCCTCTACTTGTCCATTCACCCGAGGATAGTAAGGAGAAGAATGACCATGTCTAAACCCCAGCTTAGATGCTAGCTCTTCCATCATTTCGTTCTAAAAGTGACTGCCATGATCAGTGACAATCTCACTCGGGATACCGAACTGGGTGATAATTTGATTGAATACGAAGAAGACGATAGTATTCCCATCAGATTTAATTGTAGGCATGGCCTCGACCCACTTAGTGAAGTAGTCGATGGCCACGATAATGTGTTGATGCCCCCCAGTCAAAGTTGGGTTGCAATCCATGAAGTCCACCCCCCAACTGGTGAAGGGACCGATGGTAATGACTAGATGAAGAGGGGAGGGATGCGAGTGTATTTTCCGAGTGAACACCTAGCAGGGGTGAAACTTCTTAACTGCTTCAATAAAATCTTTAAAGATAGAAGGCCAGAAATACCCATCTTGCAAATTTTTTTGGACTGTCGCAAGCACGGATAGATGACCACCACAAGCCCCACTGTGGCAATTGTTCAGGATTGAATCAACTTCTGCTTGAGTTAAACAACGACGCAAGATATTTTTTATTCCTCAACGATACAAAGTGTCACCGATAATAGTATAATTCTTAGCTTGGTATCGTATACGTTGTTAGTCATCTAGCGAGCGATCCTGAGGGAAATTCAAATTTTGAAGATAAAGAACAATGTATCCATACCAAGGGTCGGACAACGAGACAAGAAAACTATGTTCATACACAAACGAATCAACATGGATCACATCCTCATCTAATTTTGGAAAGTCGTATAGTAACTCCACAAAGACTAGTGATTTCTTGGATTTCACAGAAGCGAAATCGAGATCAAACTCTTGTAAAATGAAAATCTATTTATTGTATTTTCCCCCTATGATACACCTGGTAAGGATGTATTGAAATGGATTGACATCGGAAACCAAAGTAGTCTTGCAAAGTAATATATAATGATGCAAACGTTGGACTGCATGAATGACAACCAAAGCTAGATTTTCAATGTGGGAATAATTAAGTTTAGTACCGACTAAGTTTTGACTATGATAGTATATGACATGCTCACAGAGCTCATCATCCTCCTGAACCAAAACCATACCAATCGTCTCCTCAAACGCGGAAATATAAAGCAAGTAATCCCTACTGTAGTTAGGACACCTCAATAGAGGCGTCGATACCATGACTTTCTTCAAAGCATCGAAGGACTCCTGGGCTCACTCATCCCAGATAAAAGGGGTGTCCTTCTTCAAAAGATGCATGAAACCCTTAGTGATATTGGCATAATTTACTATAAAACGATGTATAAAGTTAGCTTTCCCCTTTAAAACTTGAAGTAGTCTAATAGTGCGTGGGGGAGGCAATCTAAGTATTGCCTCAACCTTTAATGGATCCACCATGATCCTAGTCTCGGAAACTAGAAATCCCAAAAGACGACCAGACCTAACGCAAAATATGCACTTATGAGGGTTCAACTGGATTCTATAGTAGCAACATCTTTCAAAAACAAGTTGAAGGTGTGTAGAGTGATCCACTCTCTTACAAGAGTGAGCAGCGAGATCGTCAAGGTAAGCTTCGACTATATGCTTAAGATCGTGAAAAAAAAAGGTCATGGCACGTTGGAAGGTTGCTCTGGAATTTTTAAGGCCGAAGGGCATTTTCCGGTATGCGAAAGTACCCCAAGGAAAAATAAATGTCGTCTTGTATTGATCCTCAGGTTTAATTTGAATTTGGTTATACCTGAAAGCCCATCCATAAAAGAAAACACTGTGCTTCCCACACACTCGTCGAGAATCTAATAGATGAAAGGTGTCGGGAACTTGTCTTTAGGACATGCCTTGTTCAGGTCACGAAATTCCATACATACACGGATAGTTCCTTGCTTCTTATTCACATGAATGAGTTTGGATACCCATTTAGTCAAGGGAACTGGGTCGATGAAGTTGACATTAAGTAGTTTCTCCACCTCTGCATTAATAACAGGGGCCTTCCGGGGATTGACAACTCTAAGACGTTGTCAAACAGTTTTAGCATCTGAATAAGTTCTAATCTCATGCTTGACAATATCAGGGTGGATTCCTAGCATCTCTTCATATGACCAAGAAAATACATCTCAAAATTACTTAAAGAGTTCGGTGTAGATCAAGATTTCTTCTGGCAAACAATCTACACCAATATGTATGTTTTCAATCTTGCCAGGGGTACGAGAGATATCGATCGTGACGGTAGGAGAAATACTCGCCATATTTCCTTTGGCATAAATTTCGTGCATATCAAGTGGAACTACGGTGTGACTGACTATTTCACTCAAAGTAGATCAAAAGTCATCTTGTTCGATTCTTTCAAGCTCTGGGATAAAATAAGAGTGGTGATGCATATTGTCTCAAGGTTTTCCAGAACCATTCATGTATTTGATGATGGCTTTGTCTAAAGGAAAAGTATTATCGAGGAAGTCATGTGAACAAGACAATGAAGTGGTCCACACAGGCCTAAGAACGAGATCCTCCTCATCCATTGGCGAGGTAACAGGATCGAGATCGATGAAAGAGTCAAGAACAACTTGATACACAATATTTGTTGTCGATAGTGGCATGGCCATTCAATCATGTGACTGAACTTCACAAGACGAAGTCGGGGAAGGTAGGTTCCATGGATCACTAAAATAGGAAGTGCGGAAAAGAATGGACCTCCTTGTCGAAACGGGCTTACCGGACATGGTGTAAATGTGGTGAGTCAGTGTCGTGAAGTCGAAAGTACCCATAAGGGAACAATAAATTCCCACACCGATATTCTCAGTTGTCAGCTGAGAATTGTCGATCATAGGGATCGACTGTCCGACAAATTCATTGGGACTAGAATATGCAAAGGATAACTAGTCAATCGTCACAGTCCTCCCTTCATGAGGAAAACAAAGAGTACATAAGAAAGATGATACAATGACGACCATAAAATAGGTCCAATTGCGTCCTAGTAACAAGTTATAATCAAGAGGTGCATCAACTACCTCGACCTCCACCTCTACCGTCTTCCCACCTAACTGGACCGAAAAGGCAGGAAGAATACCGTGAGGGAAGAAGGAATGACCGTCAAAAGCAGTCAACATGTTCGATGATTTAGAAAGAGTCGGAGAATCGAGAGATTTCCAACAGATCAGGGACATCACACATGTAGCAGCGCCTTCATCGACAACTGCACATTTGATGGTATACTTTGAGTACTCCACATGGATTTGGAATTTCACATGGTAAGGCAAGCGAGGCTTCACATCTGTGACGTTAAACTTGATAACTTTTGAGCCACTGGGTTCTAGAGCTCCTAACATAGATAGTAAGTCATTCCTCTATGAAGGACAAGTCTGGATTACCTCCAAATCCGACATAGCACAACGGGTTTGACCCAGGTCCTCAATAATAGAGAGTTTTGGGAGGCTCTAGAATTTGGATTATGGGTAGAGCGCTTGAGTACTCCTTTCAGAATACGAGGCAGTGGCTCTGGTTTTTCAATCTGTAAATTCATCTCTAGAGGAGGAGGAGGAGATTCTAGACCATGTATATCATGTGAAGATCTATAATCTCGAGATCGAGTGGATACATTAACTTTTGCATCGACCATATTGATACACAAAGGGTTGTCGTCTTGCAACGATGGGTTTTGACTCCCACCAACCGCATTTTCGGCATTTAAGAAGATTGAGGCCATGTTTTCATTATGTGGAAAAGGATTTGCTAGTACGGTGGGCGGTATAGATAATAGCCTCACAGATTCTGCAAGTTTGGGGCATAAATTGGTAAGGTGATCGTCTCTACAAATATTACAGGGAAATTTCACCTTACATCTTTCTCATTTTCCCTCTCCAGCATTATTATTTGTCTTCGCATTATTACCATTGTCCTTGGGTTTATTATTATTTTTTCCACCCTTACGATTATTACATCCTTTCTTCTTATTTCCGCCTTGTTTCTAGTTTCTATTTCGGCTGGCCGATGATTGCACGAAATGTACATTTGCCGACTGAGTGGGATTGGAAGACACACACAAAGTTGTCCCTCTTGCAAACTGGTTTAGAGACATCTATTTCAAATGGTTTGTCATCGAGTCTACGGATTTTACATTGGCAAAGCCTACAATGCCATCGGCATGAGGTCCGAGCTTTTGTCTAGGGTCATAATTTGATCGTGGTGCATCCGGAAAAATGTGGTATAACATCCCAAACTGAGCATATATCAAATCTAAATGTTGGGCTTTAAATATTTCTTCTTCCTTAGTGGTAACCTCGGATGTAGCAACATCCTTTGATATAGGAGGGTGAAATACTTAAGGAACCATTATAAAATAAAGGTCAGGGGTATGGAGGTATTAATTAACCTCTTCCATCTATGCCACTCCTAGATATGATCCGAGATATGAGTGGCGGTGTCCTAGCGTAAAGTCTACAGAAGTTCTAGGCTAGCATCGTAATGAACCGACAATTGGAAGTGGTTAAGGAATACCAACACCATTTGACTGAAGGTCCCATATGCCCCCTACGTAGCTCGATGTACCATTTCACAACAACTCCAATGAGGGTGCGTCGAAATAATCTTAACCAAATAGAATCGTCATTAAGGGAATTCGAGGAGGACCATAGGTGAAAGGTAGTAACGTGATCACGAGGATCCTCACCATTCTTACCTTCGAATTTTGGAATGTCTGAAGGAAGCTTGGTGGGGATGGGGGGAAATGTAGGATCATGACTCATAGGGTCGTTCATAAACTTATACAAGTCTAGCAGATTAAGCATGGCTAGAAAAGGGAGATGGGGTTGTGACATCTGGCCCTAAGCTCCCTAGAAAGATTGTATTTGAGGAACTGCAACCCATCTAGGGTTCTGGTAAGCACCATGGCCCTGTATGGGATTGTAAGGCCCTCCTCCGGGATGATTCATGAAAGGTTGTTTGGGAATCATTCCAGTAGGAATGTTCTGATGGGGGTTATAACAATTTCCCCCAGTCGGATTGGATCCGGGTTGGGGGTTTCCCAAAGAGTGAAACTGACCTCCTCCAGGTGTGAATCCAGAGGATAGAGGTGGATTTGTCATGCCAAACGTATTGGTAGAAATTGGCATCGAGGAGGTAGGGGTATAGGATAAAAATTGAGCAGAAGGTTGTCCGTCGGGTTGGTTGTTCCACCCAAAAGAAAGAGGATTAGACCCAGGGTTAAAAACAGGAATGTCTCCCACATTAGGAGTCGTTTGATGGATTTGATAACCACCAAACGAAAATGGATTATAAGGAGGTGTAGTGCCCCCAAGCCCAATGTCGGCTATAGGGCCAACAGTTGGTATGGTGTTCCAAAACTGCAAAGTAAAGTTCAAGATACCATAGGAAAAAGGACTAGAGGCCATAGGGATGGACTGAACATTATAGCTTGGTGAGTGACCAAGAGGCCCAAAAGGGTTTGAGGCGAGAGATTGAGCATTCATTATAAGCTAATCCATAGTAATGATAGGTGCCTCCGACACTACAACCATTTTTGTTGCAGGAGTCGAAGGTGTGTCATTAACTATAGTGGGTGTGGGAGTCAAAGGGATCCCAACATTCTGAAGACTAGGTTCAATACTCATCCTTGTAGAATCACAAGTCTAAACAATGGATGTGTGTGTACCATGCCTAATAACTCTACGCCTTTTAGAAGGCAAAGACTTGAAATCTGGTGGTAACTATAACAAGCGACGTGACCGGCGGGGATGCTGGTCCGAATCCACGATGACTTAAGACTCTAAAGATGAAAAATCAATCCTAAGGCCAACTAGTAATTAAAGAGAACACCAAAATTCAAATGACCAATATGCACACAAACAGGGTAAAGTGGTTGAAAGTGGCCTCCCTCCCTAAAGATTATATGTCTCTCCCAAGAGGGGCCTGAGACTCCCTGCTAAAGATTGGAGGTAACATAATCATTTTTAAGGTCCCTCGTGGGCTTAACAACCATTCGGTCAGATCCCCCGGAGAAGTAATCCTCCATAAAGGTTGTGTGTTGTCCGACCCTAATCTGACCCAGGGTACTTGTAGAATAACCTGTGCAAGTAACCTATGTGGAACCTAAGTCAAGCAACAAATAAACCACTGTATAACCGATGCACAGGCGAGCAGTCATAAGTCATGTCCATCGTATGGGTAGGGTAGCAAAGCCTGAAACCTTGAAAGTACTACCTCTCATGGAGGTAAAGGCATGAGCAATATCCCCAGATACGAATAGATCCCTAGAAATATCTCTGAGGCTAAGAAGGTATCGAGGGAATATCGCGTGACCTCGTGATTAATTTTGGTGTGCGTAGAGCCTCCTGATATTACCAATTATACAATGGATTTGTCCACTCCCTTTGTCAGACACATATGTTGATTTAATTGCCTTGGAGAAGTTTACTCACAAAATCCTATTCCAAGGCACTAAATCCTAAGCTAGTTTGTGCACCATAAAAAATAAAATCATGACTAATCAATTTTAAATTATAACATTAATTTTAGTGGTCGTGATTACTCAAAAAGTTACGGTAGTGAAACTCATGATGTTATGACTTTGCAAGAAAAGTAAATATGAATATAATGTAAAGCCCTAACTTCAATTTTCAATGAATGATATGCTTCTAAAAACAAATGCAATTTTCGATTTCAACTCTGCAATTCTGAAGTAAAAATGCAATATTTCATTACATGCACTAAGATAATGACAAGGACTCAGAAGACCAAAATTCCAAGCAATGCAAAATGCCTAATCTTTTTGTATTAAAAATGAAAATGCATGGACTGAAAATCCACTTGATATATAAACTCTACTATGTATAGAAAGAGATAACTCAAGAAGAATACCAAGCAGCAAGACACCCAGCCCAATGTACAAGGACAATCAAAATGAAAAGATGATGAGAAATACTCCGCCCAAAAATTTAACTCCAGGCGGGTTTCCTTTCATCTCACAAGCACTTAACAGGCACTACAGACCCAAGAAGACTCAACAAACATCAAATCCCACCTAGAAACCAACAAACCCAGAAAAAAAGCAATGAAAGTTGATGTATGTGACTGTTCAAGGGAATAGAGCGTATGTACGCAGCTTGCAGAGGGAAAACCTACGTATATACGCGACTGCCAAGCCAAAAAATGTGTATATGTTTCAAAAAACAAGGCTAGGAAAGGGAGAAGGTTGAAAACTCAGACCCAAAGTGAATAGAGGTTGTCAAGCAATGATACGACAAGAAACCCAATAGGAACGAGAGAAATATAAGGAGAAACATACTCCAAACTCTAAGAAAGAAGATTCAATCCCCAGTATGGTCGCCAATTATGTTACGAGGAAAATCTCTCTATGGCTAGGGTGAACCAAAAAAAATGTAAATGACTAAAGAAATCAACTCTCTTCTCAAGTATGCTATGTAAACAAATATGCTAGCAAGACAAGATAAAAGGCCTACCTCGTCCAGACGTTCGATGAAGTCCACCGTTGAGCACTTGACCCAAAGCGATATACCTGCAACTAGTCCTCAACAACCAAGCACAACAAGCATATGGTGATAATAAATTATGTTATCACATTCAATAGGATAATCCATTAATAAACATGAAAAATATGCCCATGGAATAATAATTCAAATATTTGCAAGATATCAATTGGATGGGAAAATATTATTTCTATTAATATATGATCAGCAAAAGTGAAAATGTTACAGACTTTCGTGTCGGCTCAGTTCGGAACCGAGAAACTAAGTTCCTTCTAGTTGGGCCTCCACCACTTCAATCCTCCACCAAAGGAAAGCTCATAAAAGAGAAACAATGAGGTTCTCAATAAATTAGGGAAGAACTTGGGGGTTGAACACTATGTTCAGACTTAAAGGACAAAGGGATGCAGACTCAATATGAAGTAAATAATTTCTCCAGAGTAACTTTGCTCTCAAAGTTGAATTCTTTCTCCCCTTTTCCATAGCTCGGAATTGGCCCATTTATAGCCTTCAAATGGAACTAAAGGGACGAGTTAGAATGTTTCCAGTATATGGAAGGCCAAGGATCATAGAACTCCTATCATGACATGGAAACCCGACATTAATTTTCATTTTTTGGCACAAATCCTGATGTACGCGGGCTGTAGTGGTGCAACCTGTGTATATGGATGTTGTATAGTAGGCAATATGCGTACATGTGGAAAAATATGTATTTTTAGCTCTGGATTTTACAAAGAGGGATGATAACTCTGCATAGGTAAATGGAAAATGGCCTTCTGTGCAAGATTGCATAGGGTGAGGCAAATATTGCTATAACACGAATGAAAAAGTTACAACCTCAGGAAGTTGATGTACCAACTTACCCCAATAGGGTCCACATGACTTTTGGCGCTTCATCTCCTAGGGTTAGGTTTTTGGATGTCTAGGGTTTTGGCATTCATATTTGATATAAAAAATTCTTTGGAGCCTCAGTGTACTCATCTTCTTGTGAATGAGCATAGCTGTCACATCTCTTCTCATAGATAATCCGCCACTATTCTAGCAAGCTTGTTTCAATCTGCATTTTATAGTTTCAACATATTTCTTTATTGAATAGAAGCCAAGTTTTATTGTATCTTTTTGTTAATAATATAGATCTATATTCATTTTATTCTGCTCATAAAATACAGATCAATGGTATCAGAGCGATCTTATCCTTGTCATTCTTAATGCATGACGTCTCTGACGAGCTCATGGTACAAAGAGTTGGGTCTCGAGATTGTTTCTCTTGAGGACAACATCTCTTGCACGCCCAAGTGACCTTCCATGGCAGGACAAAACAAAGACAATAGGATAGGAGATCCTTTCAAACTGTTGCTCGAGGAATCCCTCGCGCAATAGAGGAACGAGATGATGGATATTTTGCGCAAATCCTTCAATGACTACCAACATGCAATACAACTTCCTCGAGTGGAGGAGTCTCCTCCTTATAGGTACATATCAACTTTGATATTCGTATTTTTGAAGGTCAGAGGGACGCAGACATTGTAGACAAATGATTGAATTTGCTAGAAGGGTATTTTTCTATCCATAACTTTTACAATAGAGAAAATATTACATTTTCACTCCTCAAAGCCATCCCCCATGTCAAAGATTTGTGGGAGACTTTCTGTGAGCAAAAGGAAATAGGGGAACCCTCATTATTAACAGTTGCACTCACCTGGGAGTCCTTTATGGATGCTATTAAGGAAAAATACTACCATGTTGGAAGTTATGATGACCTGTATACAAGATGGACCACATTGCGATAGGAAAGGGACCAAACAATGCCAGAGTTCATAAATATCTTTCATACCTTGTGCACCAAGCTGGGAAACAAATATTCTGAGCGACATCTGGTGCTCAAGTATCACGTCGGTTTTCATAGATACATATAGACATAAATGGAGTTTCTAGACATATCTTCCTTGGGCGTGGCCTATCGATATGCTGTCAAAATCGATTAGAAGCTTAAACAAAAGATGCGACAGTTTGGGTCTAGGAACCCCTCACAACAGAAGAAAGGCAAGACCAGCCCCAACCCATGGAAAAAAGGGCATAGAAAATATGGATAGCCTTAGTACAACCAATCTAAGACACAAACAAAGAAGGACATTGGAAAGACGAAGAAAGACATCTAAAAGTGGTGCGGCTTCCATAAGATCCTCTGACATAACACTGTTGATTGCCACTCAAATAAGTCATTGGTGGTTGAGGTGAAATAATTTGAATCAGATGTGGGTTTCGACTCTGAGTTAGAACCAAAAAAGGGGAGATGGATTATTAATGCAGAACACAGTGCCACTGTTGCTACCATCAAGATGCATCTTGGTGAACCTATTGAGCCATAGAAAGGTGAGCGCCTATTTCATTCACAGATGTGGATGAAGGGTACTCCGCTACACTTCATTGTTGATAGTGGTAGCCAGAAGAACCTCATATTATTGGAGGTCGTCAAGCAGCTGGCCCTACCGACAATTCCACACCCACAACCATACACCATCAGATGGCTCTACCAAGGAAGATATCTTCGTGTCATCCAATAGTGTTGCATGTCCTACGACATCAATACCTTCAAAGACGAGGTATTGTGTGATGTTATTCCCATTGAATTTTGTGATATTCTCTAGGCCTCACAATGTTATTATTACTTTGGACAAGAAATTGTAAAGAATACCTAAGGTAGTCCCACCTACTTCCATTTCCTTGATCTCTTCCAAGAAATGTAGGAATGTCATCTCTCAAACCAAGAAGTTTGTCTTCTTCGTGATTCGCTCTAAAAGTGAGTGGAAGGTTGTAGCCACATCCATGGCCTCTGCGACTAATCTCTCCACACAGAAGAAGCAAGTGGATAAGTGTTGACGGGCGAAATTGACCGCTCGTCAACTGGAGAAGTGAATCCGGTCTGGGGTTGTATACTTAACCCAAGCTGTTTGGATTGATTCACCTCGACGGGTTTAGCGGCTCCGTTGGCCGATCTAAGTCCTAAGAAAGTGAAAAACTAAAGAAGCTAACTAAATAAAAACAACTACTGAAATACATATACAAATCTAAAATATATTTACAATTAACTAATTAACAGAATAATTCTACTTATTAAATATACAATGAACCGATATATTTATATTTCTATTATATATACAGTATTCACAAAATGCAAATTTTAATTGAAATCTGCAAAATCATATATGAATTGACTTATGACAGTGAAGCTGATGCTTTTTATTTTTTATTTTTTATAACTTTTATAAACAAAAAATAAAATAGCAGCTATGATAAATGAAAATAACAATCTGGACTGTGTATCTAAACTACAGAAATGAACATAGAAATGTGTTTAAATTATAGGAAATTTATATATTAATTAACTAATTAAATAGCATTAACAGACTGACCTGTAATAGCGTTTCCTATTCATCCTGTGCACAGTATATGATTTCGTTGTTTGATGGGGCCAACCCGCACCAGATTTTCGAAATGCTTCTCGTAAACAGGAAGCAGTGATGCTTGAATACTAATGACAGAACAAGTAAGACATGTAGTGACAACAATTTATCATTTGACAAACGATCATATTAAGATAAATCTGAGTATGACAATTTGTATATAACTGTTCATTTAACAAAGAAGATCAACCTTCTAATTATCAAATGTAAACAGATTATTTGTTGTATATAAAATGAGAAACATAAAACATGGACGCTATATAAATCATATTGCATCAATCTGTAACAAATTATGATATCTAAAGTAGTCAAAAATTTGATTACAAATTGAAATGAACAAAGATTGAACAAAAATATGATATGTTGAAGCTAAAGCCGTGCAAATATCCACTTTCATTCAAGTTTGAATAATCACCAATCCATAGTTTCTGCTCCCCAGCAGTGATGATCTTTGTTTACAAAAATAATACATATATAAAGGCCACAGGATCAAAACATTCCTTGTGGAAATTATCAAAACTGTTGCAAAAATGATGGGAATACAATCTCCCAAATTCCTGTTCCTATCTAAAACTAACAGCCTGATCCAAAACTATGTAAAGAAAAAGCATGTTCAAAGATGCCACTATCGATCCAATTTCCTTTGAAATTCGTGTGTACCTGTAAATGCACAAGAATACATGATTTTCAGATTGTATTTTAGTTGCAAAATCAAAACAGTTCAAATTTTCATAACTAGCTACAGAATCTCACGATTTTGTAGCTAGTTATTATTATAAACAGAATCGTGTTTTATTCATTCAATCAAAACAGAAATGTATGCGATTTGAGCCAACAAATCCTATATGCTAATTCAACACAAACAAAATCATTTTAGAATCATTCTTTAAATACCATACCTCGGTTTCATGGATTCATTTTGATCAAGCTATTTTTGAATTGACAATGGCAGTAGCCGCTTCTACATTTTTAAAGACAACAGGGCCTGTGGTCTTCTGCCTTTTATCATTAGCTTGCAATCTGTCGTTCTCTTTAGTTAGTACATTCACTCGGTCCTCCAAGGACTTGATCCGAGATTGGAGCAAGGGGACGTCTGTATAATATCGGTCGAGCCACAACTTGCATTCATTGCACTATGGTTGAATAGGCTGTGTATTCACACGCGAGGTACTTCTTAAATGACCAGCAGTTCCTTTGTCGAGTTTGATCCCGGGGAAGTTAGGGTCGTCTCAAAGACATGGTGGGAGGTTCGTCACATAGTCATAGGGCTTAACTGAACAAAGGCCATGTGAGTATGGATACTCCTCGGTCATAAACCATTCGATTTCGGAATCAGAATCTTCACTCAACAGAATTGGTTGTTGGTCTGTGTTTTCTTTTGGTTTGTTACGAGCACACCTTGATACCCAACACGCGGAATTTTTACCTTTGCAATTGATATAGTTGTTGCCCTTACTCTTTTTCCTTGCAGACCTCTTAACAGGCTTACCACTGTCTTTTAGACATGCGTCAGGCAAGGTTTTGGGTTGAGCATCTTTCGGGTAGGTTGAGGGTTCAACAGAGGACAAGAGTGTAGGAGGGGGAATGACAGGCCCGACAAGGGTTTCTGCAACAACGGTTTTGTTGACTTGTTCTATTTCATGAATGGAAAAACCATTTCTCAACAAGAAATTGTCCCAACAATTGCCATTCAACTTGAAATGATGAATCACAATAATTTTAATTAAACAATGGTGGAAGAGGTTGGAGTCGGCTTTCTCCCTTTTGAAGTGCTTAGCCATTTTATATAAACTCCAAAGGAGGAAATGTGGCATATTTAAGGGAGAATCTATGAAACTCATGAGCAGCCGTAGGTCGTATAGGAAAACTAGACCGTATCTACCCTCGCATGTAATAAACTGCTTGATAATGGCCAACAAATCGTGCCATCTAGACTTAAGAGCTGTAATGGGCATACCTTTGTCACAACTGTTGATTTTCCTTGAGGTAACTAGCAGTGGCCAAGTTACTTCGTCAACCTTCAAATTTTTAAACCATCTTTGTCCTTCGGTCGACAGACCAGTGGCTGAGCTAAGGAAGTCCTCGTTCACTTCGAGCTGGACGTCCCCAACTTTGGCCCTGCACCCATCGAATGTAAGTGCAAATTGCAGAGCGACTTCCAGGTTGAAACCCTCGAATTTCTCAATAAAAACCCGCCAACCATTCCTCTCTGGGTACTCTCAGGCGTTATCAAACAACAACAAAGTTTGGGCACCGTTGGGCTTGATTCGCACTACAGGAGCCATAGCTAATAGCACAAAATGAACAGGGTAATCGGTGATAGGTTTTGACAGGGTAGACATAGAACCATTTTTCCCGCAGCTTCCTCAAAACAAGCAAAGGCAACCCGAAATGAAAGACAGAGCATTAATGGTTATGCGTGCGAGGGTGGTAGAGTAAATTGGGACCATGAAAAAATATGATGTCGATCTGTACAACCAATGGCGCATTGGTAAAATGTTACATTCAAATCACAATAGTGCATATTAAAAAGAATTTTAAACAACATGTCAAATGAATTACGACATAACCATGATTCGACCCAAAAATTAATGTGTTCAATCAAACCATTGCGTCGAAGTTTATGTAAATTGACACCATATTAACAATAGTCAAATGCATAAATATTGGGTGTTTTTTGATAAATATGTGACCAGTGGTGTGTTCGAATTCAAAGAATTATGACCACATAAACAAATAGTTACATGACAATCCAAAAGATCATTTTAATGCAATCAACATGAATTTCAACTGTGGGTTTTCACGCTTGCAGTCGTGAAAATGAAAACAAAAAGCAGGCATGCAAAAAGTGAAGGATAATGGTGTCGTTTAATGAGAAAAGTTGCGACGAGCAATGAGGGTTTGAAAACCCTATGTGGACAATTTGTAAACAAAAGATAGGGATTAATATGGCTGCCAACAATAAGGTCTTGGAAGAATACAAGGACATCTTCTCCTCACCCGTTGGGGTACCTACGCACTGTCAGATCAAGAATTAAATCGATCTGGCCCACGATGCACCACTATCCAATGGGCTAGTCTATCATCACTCTCTATTAGAAAATGAGGAGATCAAGTGTCAGATCCAAGAACTGATCCAAAAGGGGCACATCCGACCCATCTCATCACAGTGTGGTATCCCAATCGTGCTTGTGAAGAATAAAGACGGGACATGGAGAATCTGCATTGATTACTAGGCTCTAAATAAAATCACAGTCAGGAACCGGTACCCGATTCCCCGAATCAACGATCTCCTTGACCAATTCAAGGGGGGGAAATACTTATGTAAGATTGATCTGAAGTCTAGCTAGCATCAAGTCCCAATAGAGAAGACAAATGTATGTAAAGCTTCCTTCAAGTCCAAAGGTATTTTTGAATGGTTGTGTAACATCCAGTTCCACTAATCACACTTTTATAACATTGTTTATTCTTTGAGGACACTTGCGTGCAAGTGATCTGGTTAAACATGGTACATTATGATTACCTACTTTGGTTTATGAGGTTATGCTATGTTGTGTATGGAAACTTGATATGTTATTTTAATGATGTATAACATTGACAGGTATTATGATGAGGTTTCTTGAGTGTGCAGGAAACATGGCATGATGAGGATGTTGATGGCATCGAAAGGCTTCCTTGGACTCTGGATTGAGTCAGGGAGTGGACTATTTATTTTGGTTATGAGTACTTGATTTATTACGCATGTGTTATATGATGACTTTAGTTATGAATTTCCTGTATATGAGTTATTGATATTATATTTGTCAGTAGATGCAGACATGGTGACGCTTGTTAATCCAACTCACATATGGAGTAAAGGAGTCATACACAGATATCATATGGATGAGGGAGAGGTGTGGTATCATCCCTGTCACAATCTACTAGCACTCCCACCGTGACCTGAACTCAAGGTTAACAACTACCTTGTTCCGAGAGGTTCATAATGTGTGAGGGAAAATAGAGACAATTGCTCACGAAGATTTTTGAGGGGTGCTCAACGAGGCATATTCCTTATTCCTCAATATGCCCTTAGTCTCACACAAGGTCGACAAGTACAATATCGACTCCAAGCATCAAGCAACTTCCAAACTAGTCAACGACGAGTGGCACCCTTGGAGCACGGAGGTGTGTCTTGAAGGGACGTTGCATAAATAAATTAATGAGTTAATAAAATATATAATACCTTAGAGAGTAAAACAATTACCTATAACTGATAGAAAAGAGAACTTGAAATTATATAAATTTATATTAATTTAGAAAGAGAACATGATAAAAACATGGGTGTAAATTTTTATGCCTAAACAAATTATAAAATTTGGGTAAGGGGAATTTTAGACTAATTAAAACTAGAAAAGGGAGAATAAGAATAAAATTTAGGCATGTGCACAATGTATGCATGAAATTAATAAAAATAAATTTTAAATTAAAAGAAAATCAATTCATGAGAGAATGTGTAGTCAACATGAAGTTAGAATCCTAAGTCAATCTAGAATCTAAAGCCTAACTAGAATAAGAGTCATAATCAAACCCCAATTGTAAATTAGTTAGGAGACACAATAAAAGAGAAATTGGGGAACTAAGAGACAACTAGGATAAAATCTAGGAACTAATTGAGGAGTGTGAGGGAAATGCATATTTATTTAATTTAAAAAGAATTAAACATGTGCAACTTGGTGAAAGTGTGACATGTGTTGGGGGTGAATAATCTTTAAATTAAATGATTAAAATTAGATAATATTGTATGAGAAGACAAATGTCAAACCAAAAAAAATTATAAAAGAAAGGAAAGGAAGAAGGAGAGGTACCCTATTGCTAGATGAATGAAATGTTGTTAAAATTTCTATTGACTAGGTTTATTTGTGTGAGTTGGGCTGAAAGCTTGTGGAATAGGTGGAAGCCTCTCCTTGCGAGGGCAAGTTTGATCTAGTTGTTTGATTTTTTATGTGTGGTCCCTTTGTGGCTCGAGGGGCTAAGGGGGAAGAAGAGTACCGCTAGCATTGGTTGTTAGGTATCAGTGAATTCGTTTGATTAGAATTCGAGGAAGAACATTGCGCAAGTTCCCAGGATTGAATATCAACCACATACATTGTCTTACTTCTGGTTACGGTATTTGATTATCTAGTTATACTTTGTTTTATTGATAATGAAAAATTGAATTGTAAATGAAAATGCATGGGAACATGTTGAATGGTGACATGAAATTTTGGTTATTTATATAGATGATCTACGTTAGAGTAGGAAGAATGATTTATATTTTTATATGTATGAAATGATAGTTAAAATTTTCTATATGAAATTGTGTACAACACAAAAACAGAGGCTTATTCCTGTATGAGTTTAATAGAGAATTTTTTTGTTTAATATAAAAATAAAGAATAACCCTGAACACTGAATGACCTTTCGATAGAATATAAAGGTTGATTCAATAAATTTTTACTGTTTCCTTGGTTAGATTTAAATGGTAATGGCATGGTGAAAAGAAAACAACTATGGAGACAACAATCTTGGTTCCAAATTGAATTCGGACTAAGTGGTTCTCTAAGGAATGCCAAACTTTAGATTAGTTCACTAGAGACGGATTTGAATCTCCCTCGCCATTGAAAAGAACCCGATTGAAGATGAACTTCTCTCAGACAATAACATTAATTGTATGTACGTTTTTGCATCAATTATTTCTTCCATATGAATTCACATAAATTACTTTTGAAACCTATTCTTCATCGTTGTACTCTTTTCTAACTCTGTCATTCTCGGTGACGTCTATTCCTTGTTTCTCATAGTGATGGATCCATGTTAAATTGTATAATATTTTACAGTTCTGGATCTAAAATATTATCTTCGGGAACACTGCTAGTAAAATCCACCTCAACTATCCTTGCGGCCTTAATTTATTGAGATGGTTAGTGTTATATATTTCTTGGTATTGGATATGGTATTTTTAAAATCCAATTTTCTATGCTCATGTTTGTTTAATTTTGGAAATTAATCGTTGGTTTGTTGGTATATACTAAGGCTTTGGTTGTTCTCCTTATGTTTGATTCTTCACTATTGCTTGACTAATAGTCTCATGTTTCGAGCCTAAATTGATGCTTAAATTTTAGCATTACATTTTTACAATGAAACTACACAGATGTCTAACCATTCGATCACTAGAATCCAACTCATAGATTGGGCTTGTTCTGGTTAAGCACCACCAATTCATTACATCCTTATTAACTTAGCAATATATTACTTGCACTCTATGATTTGAACTCTTAAGGTCTATTGGAGCTATTGACTTTCTTGCTCAAGTAGAGTTTGAGTTCCCCATATGATAACATCCTTGTTTCACTTTCCAATTGAATCTTGTGCTTACAACTTAAAACTTCCCCTCTAGTTACAGTCAAGGTTTTGAGTAACAATTTATTCTTAAAAAGTTTGGAGTTCTTTAATGAGTTTGACAAGTAGACATGTAGGTGAATGATTTAACCCATGCACATAATTGTAGTTACATTATTTATTTATATTTATGACCATAAAGAAATGTGAATATACGTTTTTATTATTCGTTGTATCCCCTTACTCTTCATTTTCAGTAAACTGGGAAGTCGTTATAGTATTGTTGATGGAAATTTTCAGTTGTTATTGGATTATATGAATACATACTTAATTAATGTAATTAGTGGTGGAATTAATAAAAAAAAATTGTCATTTATAATTGGGAATGAAATATTATACTACCTTGTGTTTAATAGCATTGAATAAGTAGGTGATAAAAGTTGGTCCTTGTTTTATATATTATTTATGATATGAATTCTCACATTTTTTAAGTTAAGTCGATATCGGTTATAATTGAAATAAATTGTGAGGTGCTAGTATTATTTCTCATTGTAATTAGTGTAGATTTTGGCCTTTAGTTTAGTTGGAAAAAAAAACAAAATGGCATTTAAGGGGCCTAATTACCATCCTTATAGGTTGTTCATGCCCTTTGGTTTAATGAATTCTCTAGCAACTTTTATGAGGATGATGGATGATATATTGCAGCCTTTCACCAATTCTTTCATGGTGGTGTATTTGGACGACATCCTGATCTATAAAAAGAATTGGGTGGAATACTTTCAACATATTCAATAGTTTTTTCACACTCTACAACAACACAAGCTATATGACAATTTGGAAAAATTCTCCTTCAGCATGGACAGGGTCCAGTACCTAGGATACATTGTTGATAAGAATGGGGTGCATGTGAATCTAGCAAAGATCTAGGTCATTCGTGATTGGCTAGGCCCAACCACACTCACTGAGCTTTGGATCTTTTTAGGCCTTGCCAATTTCTTTTGCAGGTTCATGTTGGGATTCATCCATATTGCATGGGCCTTTGGCCAAGTAAACAGGGGTGGTGGTAAGGAAAATTTTGTGTGGGGCATGTCACAACAACAAGTGGTCGATGATTTTAAGCATCGCTTTTGCTCAGCCCCAATGATCTCATTACCCAACCTGCAACAACCCTTTGAGATCGAGACATATGCTTCAGACTATGTTGTGGGTGTAGTTCTCACTCAACACTTACACCTTGTGGCCTATCATAGTGAGAAAATATTAGATGTCATCCATAAGTACCCTACTTAATTTACTCCATTGTGAAATCCTACCGCTAGTGGACGCATTACATTCTCAGGAAGAAAACAATCATCCACACCGATCATAAGTCGCTACAGTTCATGTAGACATAAGGAAAATTGTAGAATGACCACCATCAAAAGTGGTCCACATACTTGCATTAGTTCCATCTCAACATCAAGTATAAGACAAGAATCACCAACTGCATCATTGATTTCCTTATTCTCCCTCCAGTTTCAGCACTCACCACGATGTTAAACTTCTGCAACCATGAGACTTCCATATGGCCCCAACTCTATGAGAGAGATCCTCACTTCACTACCACCTACTAGATGTTGGGCACAAACATAGTTGCCACTAATTTCCATCTTTAGGACGGGATGTTATGCCATCTAGGCCATCTCTACATTCCATCAAGAGAGCGAGTGAAGCTGATTTGGGAATCCCACTACACTTGGGAAGCCCACTTCGGTGTAGAAAATACAATGGCAGTGTTGCAACAACATTTCTATTGGCCAAAACTTTGACATGATGTTAACAAGTATATCAGGTCCTACATTTCCTGTGCTATTGCTAAACCGACCATTATGAAACAAGGTATGTAAACCCCTCTACCTACTCCTAAAAGGCCCTGGGAATCCATCTCGATGGACTATATGTCAGGACTTCTATCAACCAAGTGGGGAAATGACTTTGTTTTTGTGGTGGTTGATCAATTTTTTTAAATGGCGATTATGGCTCCCTGCAAGAAGAGCATCACAGCCTAGGCCATTGCAAAGTTCTTCTTCGAACGAGTGTGGGTAAATTTTGGGATACCACAAACCATCGTATCAGATTAGAACAGTTGGTTCCTCAACACATGTTGGTTGAGCCTCTGGTCACTACTAGACACCAAGCTCATCAAATCCACTACCTTCCACCTTGACACAGATGGCCAAAACGAGGTCATCAACCAGATGATCATGCATATCCTGCACATGTACAATTCCAAGAATCCATGCACATGGGATTATATTCTTCCCTATGTTCAACACATCTACAACAGAGCCATACATAGCTCAACCATCCACAACCCATTTTAGGTGGGGTTAGGATTTCAACCATTGGGTCCCGTGGATGTTTCACTACCCCTTGCAGTCACCTAGGTAGACTCTTCCCATGCTCAAATTGAAGTCGAAAAAGCTACCTGGTTCATTGAGAAGATCCAGCACATCCACCAACAAGTTCAAGATATTTTACAGAAGTCTAATTCCAAGTACAAGCAGCCCCATGATCAACACCGAGTGCCACACAAGTTTCGGGTGGGAGATAAAGTTTGGTTTCACCTGCAAAAAGAACACCTTGCAGGGTCCCATAAGAAGCTTCGTCCACTCCGCTATGGACCTTAAACCATCACCAAGGTCATGGGTGATAATTATTTTGAGCTCAACATTCCCTCCTTCCTTCGCTTGCATCCTGTGTTTAAAGTGGACCTCCTTCGTGTTCGACAACACAGGTATTCCAACAGAGGACAAACACCTTCAGTAACCACTCACATAACCAGATCAAAGATCAACACACCAATGTTTTCACGTGGTAAAACCCCTACGGGGAA
>JASDQU010681552.1:92158-103281 GCA_032191745.1 Picea mariana | reverse complement strand
AGAGATTTTTCTATTTTCTTTTAAGAATATGTTTGTAGTAATTAATTGTACAAGGTTAAAATCTACAAATAATATTTTCTAAAAAAGTCTATTTTGTTATTGTAATATTTTCTATTACAAGTCTCATAGGTCTCATTTCCCATTGCTTTGAAAATGCTTGTGGTAGTTTAAACATAATCTGATTCTTGGATTCATTGGATTTATTTTTGTACTGTAAGTGAAAATACCATGTCAAAATTATTTCCACTATATCATTCATAGTATTATAAATATTTTTCCCTATCATTAACTTCTAGCACCATTGCAAATGAGCTTAATACCAATTCATTATAATTTACATCCTTTCTATTTTATTCTTCCTAGTTGGGCACCACTGCAAATGAACTTAATACCATTTCATTATCATTTTCATCCTTTCTATTTTATTCTTCTTAATTGTGCCTTATGTTACCACATTGGCATTCACTACACACCAATCAACATATGTGATATTGAATATTTGAAATCTATTCGATCTTACGTTAAGAATAAAAATTATTTGCAAAAGTGAAAAAAAAAACTTCATGTTGATTACCTTTTGTTTTGCCGTTACATTTTGCAACATTTTTATAAAAGTTTTATGCTTTTTTCCACCTATATTGCAAACAATTTTGTTGAGTTTTTTATTTTTTTCTTTGCATGACACACATTATCCAATACACATCATTTAAATGCACAAATGAGTCAATATATATATTACTTATATATTAAAATTTCAAGTAACTTTCGTTTCTCTCTTCTTTGGACGTGGTTCATTCGTGCTCATTGTAGTAAGATTTTCCCCATTACTACAGAAATTCTTTGTAATGGGTGAATAATGTCACCATAACCTCATTAGTGACAATCAAAAGAGTCTCTATAACAAAAAAAATTAGCATCACCAAAAGTAAAGGAGATATAGTAACATTCATGGTACACCACCAATAAACCTTATGGTGAAAGTCAATGACCATCTCTATTTCCTATGAACAATAGTGAATTTTGGTGACATTCCTTTAATGAACCTCACTATTGATGCATATGTGGTGACAATTTATGAGTGTCACCATTTCCTATGAACAAGAGCAAAGAGATACTTCTCGTGGCAGGCCTTTAATCATACCCTCACTACTAATGCATATATGGTGATGATCAATGAATATAACCATTTTCTATGAGAAATAGTAACTTTTGGTGACACTCAATTATCATCACCATTTCCTATGGAGAGTAGTGATAGGAAAAAGATTCTCTCATCACCAAAAATAGGGCATCATCAAAGGCACTATTTTCAAAAGTCATGGATATATAGTGATAGTCAATTATCGTGGCCATTAGAGTTTCCAAAATCACTAAGAATGATGTTCCTTGTTTGATCCTCATTGTTTCCTCTATATCCAAAAAAATGGAAATGATCAAGGAATTGTTGTCACCATTTCTAATAATTAAAAAAATATATATTAACGATGATAAAATAATGACCGTGGCCAATTCAATTCTATTTTGAATTCAATATTTATGTTAATTCAATTTTGTTGTGAATTCAAGGTTCCTACAAATTTAATGCAATGCTTATTTGACAATTCAATTCTATTTTGAATGGTTTAAAATTAACAATGTAAGAGTGACACAGTGCCCCTACCTCAACAGGCTCTGCTGACCTCCCGGTCTATTGATCTTCCAATTCTCGAGCCGGAATGGTTCCTTGGTCCATGTTGGAACCTTCAACACTTAACGACCACAGGTCCTTCTTAGAAGTTATGCCCACGTGAACAAGCATTAGGTGTGAACCTCCACTCCACGTGACCACCAACGTGACCACAAAATTAACCCAAAAGGCGCATTGGGTTTCGCGATGTCGTGACTTTGCGATGTATATTTTCTCCCTTTTTCCCGATATCCAAAATGTCGAAATTTCCTTGCCACGGATCAACGGTCTTGATTCTCCCATGATCTAATGGTTCAGATCAAATCGAGATTTCGCGTATCGGGGATTCCCGAAAACAACTTTCTCCACACTTTTGACTCCCGAAATGCCGATATCTCGGAGCACCCAATCGACGGCTCAAACTCCTTGGGATATAAAGGCTACCATCTCTCCTAAGTTTGCGAGTGTTGAAAGACACTCGGGCTTATCCTCTTCACTGATCTACTAGATCCAATGGTCCATAGAAAATTGGTGTTTCTCCCTCCAATAATTTCAACCATCCGTTTAGGCTCTCAAAGACTCCTCACGAAATAACTTGTCATCTTTCCTCCTGAGCTTAACTTCTGCGAAGCGACTTCAACCCTCATCCTTCCCTTGGACTCTCCGAATTCTCTATCCTTCCTGAGCTTGATTTCTTCTGCAAACTAAAGGATTCTAAGGAAATCTTGCATGAACTCCTTGCGGCCTTCACAATAATCTCTGATTATGTGATATCTTCCAACCCCTCTCACTCCTTGCGATAGAAGTTCTTCAACCTCACACCTAGGTTGGAAAAGTCTAAGTCTCTTCTCAGCCTGCGCACACATTGCACGACGTTGTTCTATACTTGCACTTCTACTGGTACAAGAACAACTCTATCTCTCATGAGCTTTTCTTCTGAGATAAAAATCAGAATCTCGTCAAAGCAGTCCTTGCAGACCTTCACTGCACTCCTTGCAGGAATTCTCAGGACAAGTAGAAATTGAAACTTATACTCTCCCTCTCATAGACTTCATACATTCAACATGAAATCACGAGCATACACATAAAGCATTGAAACAAATGCATAACAGAGCATATAAGCAAACTGTAAACATACCATTCAATAGATGCAAATAGTAACCATGAAAACACCATGAAATTAGATCAAAGCATTTTTATATTAATTCCAGTGCTTTTGTACATGGATTTAATAGAAATAGCTATCTGATCATACAACTTCTACAATCTATGTTCTTCTCTTCTCTCCTATGCTCTCTTGCTCTATATCTTCTAAATTACAATAATCAGAATCAACAATAAAATACATATGAGGGAGATTTCTAGAGTTTTCCCTCCTACAACTCTAAGTTATCTTATCAAAATAAAGACTACAACTAATTTAAATTTATTACATTAAATGCCTCCAACCAACAGATGAGAGCGAGCACTCAAGATCTGTGTTACAATCCCCAAATATTTAAGAACAATTACATCTCTTTAGATATTACATTAATGTTTCATCATTTGAAATTCAAAATATCTTCAAAATGCACGCTGGTACATATCCAGCTGTACTCCACTTGCACTTGCTGGCGATGCTCCTGCATCATACTCCTCTGGATGAAAAATTCATGAACTCCTTTTCATGAGCTCCTTCACCGTCTGTCCATGTTTCTGAATATCTGCTTCACTTTTCCAACTGGCATCCTCAATTGGGTGTCCCTTCCATTTTATCAAATATTCAAGATATCTCTTCCTCCGATTTTTCTTACCAACTCTTTGATCAATGATCTTTTCCATTTGTGGCTTTTCAACTACATGTATCTATTTGACCCACTGCATTTCCTTCTGATTCTCTTCTCCTCTCTCTTCATTTTCTCTATAAGGATACATATCTTCTACATTGAATATGGGCGATATTCCCACACCATCTGGAAATTCTATCTCATAAGAATTTGCCTCAAATTTTCGTAAAATATTACATGGCCCTATCTTTTTCATCTTCAAATTATTAGATGTTCCCCTTGGAAACCTTTCTTTTCTTAGATGTGATTAGAATAAATCTCCTACTTTGAATTGAAGCTCTCTTTTGTGTTGATCTGCTCTACGCTTTTATTCCTGGTTGGAATTATACAACCACTCTTTAATCTTACTGTGGAGCTCATGCATCTCTGCTGCAAAATATTTCGCTCCAGCACAATTGAACTCACTCTGCTCTAAGTCTCTCAACTCACATACTCCCGTTGGTTGCATTCCATACATTATTTGGAATGGGCTCTGTCATGTGCTCCAGTTAGGTGAGTCATTATATGCAAATTCTGCTTGTGGTAGAATCTGATCCCACTGACTATGATGTTCAGCTACTAAACTCCTCAATAAGTCCCCCAAACTTCAATTTACTACCTCAGTCTATCCATCCGTCTGAGGGTGATATGTTGAGATAAAAGACAAATCTGTCCCCAACTTCTTCCATAGTGTCCTCCAGAAATGACCAACAAATTTGGTATCCCTATTTGAAACAATACTCTTGGGTAAACCATGAAGTCGAACAAGTTCTTTGAGAAACAAATTTGCAATGTGTGTTGCATCACTGGTTTTCTGACATGGAATAAAATGTGCCATTTTTTAGAATCTGTTGACTACCACGAATCTAAAATCAAAACCTCTCTGTGTCCTCATCAGTCCTAACACAAAATCCATGCTTATCGCATCCCATGACCTCTCTGGTATTGGCAATGGTTGATATAATCATGTATTCTATCTTTTCCCCTTTGTGTGTTGGCAAATTCTACATCTGTTGACAAATTTCTTGACATCTGTCCTCATCCCTGGCCAATAATACAAAATGTTTAGTTGCGTGAATGTTTTATCATGGCTGAAATGTCCAACAATCCCCCACTATGTTTTTCCTTCAAAATGTTTTCTCTCATAGAACTCTTCGGGATACACAACTAATTTCATTTAAACAACAGTCTATCCTGAATTAAACATTCAATCCATTGGCTTTTGTCCCTTAAAACAAGATTCTCACATGCTTAATAAGCATCCTTGAAATCTGAATCATCCCTGTACATGTCCTTAAGGATATCAAAACCTAAGGTCTCCACATGAAACTCCTGCAGAATCAAACATTTCCTGCTTAATGCATCAACAACCTTGTTAGCAGTTCCAGAAATGTGCTTTATAAAAAAAGTAAAGTTTTGCATAAATTCAACCCATTTTGCATGTTTCTGGTTCAATTTCTCTTGTCTGGTTATAAACTGTAAGGAATGGTTGTCTCTATACAAAATGAACTCCTTCGGAACTAGGTAGTGCCTCCATTTCTTCAACGCTTGTATGACTACATAAAACTCTTTATCATACGTGGAATAATTTCTTTTGGAATCGTTTACCTTCTCACCGAAGTATGCAACTGGTCAGCTGCACCTGCTGATCCCCTTGCGAGCTCATCTTCTCGGTCAGCTCCTCTGGCTGAATCTGATTCACTAGTTCATCCCTGTAAAGTGGGATGCTTCTGCTACCTTCCTGGAAGATTTTGAGATCCATCGATCCTACCTTCATCAGCACCCATCKCTGAACTTGACTCTCCTCTAAGTCCATGAGACTTTCAGACAGTCTCAATTTTTCACCTCTGCCCACCCGGCAGTTTAACATGCTTCCGCTGCCCTCCTGGCAGTCTTCGATGCTTTCACTTCCCTCCTGGCAGTCTTCGAGATCTTCATCTGATCTCCTTTCATTGCCCAACTGGCAATGCAAAGTTTCCTCATTGTCCTCCTGACAATCCATGAGATCTTCAACCGATCTCATTTCTGTTTCCTTGCCCAACTGGCAATTTGAAATTCCCTGACTGTCCTCACGACATTCTTTGAGACCCTCAACTGATCTCAATCTGTTGCCCTCTTGGGAAACCAAAATTTCTTCTTTTTTGCCCAACCGACAGTGCTTGAGATCATCAGTCGATCCCAATTCATCCCAATCATCATCATCATCATCATCAAGACCTTTTCCAGTCTCGGGTTCACATACCTCAACCACCCTCTTATCCTGTCGCATTAGCAGTTCAAGCCTCTCTATCTCTGCTCTGATGTCAGCGAGCTCTCTATCCATCTCTGCAAGCTTTTATGCCTTGCTTTTCTTCCTGCGGCCTTCAGTAGCCATCTTGCTACCTCTATCCACCTTTGTGGCAGATCTGCTGCTGTCACTCCTCATCAAGAGTTCCACCAGCTTCATCTTTGCAGTCCTGTAGACTGTCTATGGACTGCTACCTACCTGCAAGCAAGTCCTCACAGATTCCTCCAGTGCCCTGTCTTCTTCCACCTGCCTTCTCCTCTCTGCTTGAAGTATATAAACAGAGTTCCCCTCTGATACCACTTAATGTGTATCAGGGTGCTTTCTTCTGCTCTACCTCTTCCTGCCTGAAATATACAAGCAAGAATTTCCAGCTCTGATACCACTTGATGCAAAGTCGGAACCCTCACGGTCCAACCGCTCTCACCAGGACCTTCTTTCACTTAGGCCCGAAGAGCTTACAATGCCCTTCAGATCTCGTATCGGGACCTTTTGTCACCCAGGGGATCCTCTGTTGATCTCCCGACAGTATTCTCGGGAAATCGGGTTTCGCGATGTCGCGAAACTTGTGGGCACGGTTCACTTGCTAACCAAAACCCCGAACCCCGATGGGTCAAAGGTCAACGCTTCCTTGTTCATCGGGATTTTCCTATCGGGAAATCGGTATATCCGATGTCGCGGTTTTCATGCACCACGAATTCTCAAACCCCGAACTCCAATGACACTTGTCCTTGTTGCTGACACTTGGACCGCACACGCCTGTGGAACTTGGGAAATCGTCGATCGGGAATTCGCGACCCCTGTTGCACCGTTCATAGGACCTCCCAAGTCCCGAACCCCGAACCGCGATGCCACCTGTCAACACCTCCCACTCTCACCGTGGGACCCTTTGCAATTCGAGATTTCGTAAATCTTCTACGCTCCCTTCGACACCAACAGTCCCGAAGTGCCGAACCCCGACTCTTCGGGATCTCGTGCCACCTGTCCCTTGACGATCAACGGCTCCGATTTAAATCGGGAAATCGCGGATCGCGATTTCGACGAACACAAAACTCTCGCCTCCGAGAACCTCGAATCGCCGAATCCCGATGGCCTGTTCTCTCCTTGTGCTTAAGGGTTAACTTCCGCGCACTTCTCCACGACCTAACGATCAGCAAGATTTCGCGATTCTATCTTACGAATCCGGGCCGTTGATTCTCCTCCTTGGAGATTTCTTCTGTTCCGAAGCTCCCTTCTGTGCGAACTTTCTCCTGGGTCTGTCCCACGATCCCACGACGGAACTATCCCTCCTGAGCTTATTCACTCAGATTCCTTCAAAGGAATGTCTTTGGTCTCCACCCTCCTTGCAGTTACGACCTCGTGCATAAAAGCACTCGCCTTCCTGAGTTTTCTTCTTGAATCCTTAAAGGATTCATTTGACCTCTGCACTCTCCTTGCGAAGTCCTTGCGCGCAAAGCGCTATCTGTCCTGAGCTTCTCCTGTAGCTTCGACCTCTACAGAAGCTCGGTTCTTCTTCTCTTTCTCCCGCAGATGGAGAATACAATGCCTCCTGGCAGTCTTCCAACTCAAACAACCTATTGCTGAGTATTTCTGGGTATTCAGTAACCCAGTAAAAGTTCCCTCAGTGGACCTTTCTTCGACTGATAGAACTCAAAGAGTTCCCCGTTCTCCTTTTCCTCCTGCACACTTTCTCGATGCCCTCTTGGCGGAGTACCTTCTCCACAGAACGTTCTGCAGTTCTGGGTTCCTTCTGTGCTTCCTTTGCACTTGCTCAATGCCCACTTGGCAGAGCCCCTCAGAATCCTCAGTGATTCTGGTATTCCCTTAAGAACTCACAACAGAGTTCTTTCTGACTGTGCACCATTGTACACGCGCTCAATGCCCACTTGGCAGAGCTTCTCACAGAATCCTCAGTGATTCTATTAGCAACTGTGTCTCAGCTACACAGCCTTGCCTCTTGAGGTGTTCAACAACCTCAAAGGTCTTCTTCCTGAGTTGTTGAATTCAGTCTGTGCCTCAGCACGTCTCTGTCTGACTCCTCATGAGTTCAGAAGTGCATCCTCTGTGCATGGCTATCAGAACCTCAGCGTTCTGTCACACCCTCCCGGTATGAAGCCTCAGAGACCCTCAACCTGAAATCAAACACACTCCCTGCAATGGCATGATAACGACACACCCACATACAACATATACATGGGACACACACAGACATCCATTCAACACAGATCATATGCAGGAAAAACTGCTATTTGTATTAAATAATGGCAAATGCCTATATATTTTACAATGGTGTTCCTGAGCTCTCCCTGGCTCTTCAACTCAACCATTCTTTCTCTGCTCTTGGTATAAGGTCAATGTGATGAATTATACTTCTGATGGGCGACAACGAACAAGGTAAATCATCCACCACTATATCAGTGAACTTCTCCAGCAGTTCTTGCATTTCCTCAGGTATATCATCGATCGAAGTACTGGTCAAGACAACTCTAGGTTTTATTATCACAACAAACTGCATGTCTTGATCTTTCTTGAATTCATTGAGAAGTTCCTTCCCACTCATGAGAAGTATATTATTTCTTGCTTCTGCTTTCACCTTCTTGTCTTTAATTGGCAGCAACATATGCATCCTACCATTCTTTTCCAAGGTATAAGTGTTCTTTCTTCCATCATGAATAACATTTATGTCATTGCCACGACCTCCCCAACAAAAGATGACATAAATCCATGGTAATAACATCACATAAGATCTCGTCTCTATAACCCCCTATCTTAAATTCAACTAAACACTATTTAGTGACTGTTACCTGATGTCCATTTTGCAAGCACAAAACCTTATATGGGCTTGGATGTGCAACTGTCTTCAATTCCAGCTTTTCCACCATCTTTGTGGATACTAGATTATCTATGCTTCCACTATCTACTATCACCTTGCATACCCTATCCTTGGCCTTGCAAGAAGTTCTAAAAAAATTGTTCCTCTGGAATGGATTCTCCACCTCTTTCTCTGGCTTAAAGAGAATTTTCCTCATCATTAAGGATCTTCCACCTTCTGCATCTTCTACCTCAACATTTCTCCTTTGTGCTTCTAAAATGTGAGCTTCGCCTCCTCCATCTCTTTTTCTATCGGGACATTCCCAAGATTTGTGTTCGATATTTCCATAGACAAAACACTTTATTTCACCTCCTCTTCCTCTTCCTCTTCCTCTTCCTCTTCCTCTTTCTCACGAAAAAGTGTTCCTGTTGGCATATTTTCTTCCTTGTGAACTTCCTCCCCTTTCTGGGTGATTATGAGGTTTCTTCTCTTCATCCTTGGGCTTCTGTACTTTGTCCTAGGAAACTTCTTTGCCTCTAATCTATCTTCTACCGCTTCCCCTTTGACCTTGTTTTCGAGCCAATTTCTCTTCAGTTTTTAGAGCAACCCGATAAGCATCTTCCACATTCCTAATCGTTACCATGCTTATCTCATCCTGAATCTCATATCTCAAGCCATTCGTATATCTGGCGACCTTTTCATCATCACTTTCACAATGACCAGCTCTAATGTTTAACCTGTAAAACTCCTCAGTGTATTCCTTCACTGTCATCCCTTTCTATCTCAAATACTACATTCTTCGAAACAAATTGATTTGGTAATCTCTGGGTATGAATTTGGCTTTCATCTTGGCGACCATCCTGTCCCAGCTTTTGATTCTTTGTTTTCCCTTGCAACGCCTATCAGCCTGTAGTTCATCCCACCACAGTGCTACATGCCCTTTCAGTCTAGTGACAACATGTTTAACCTTCTTATCTTCCTCGATGTCATCATAATAGAAATATTTATCTAGAGCTCTAAACCAATCTAGCAGCTCCTCAACGTCTAAGTTGCCTTCATACATCGGAATATCCATTTTTTCTCTAGCACCTATTCTTGCAACGACTCTGAATAGAAGTTCCTCTACAACATCTTTGAATGCGACTTCTTCTTAAGCTCCATCTTCGTTCTCACTTTCATTCTCACTGATATCTCCAGTATCAGGTGTTCGCCTCTGTGTTGTCTCCATAGCATCCAATCGAGCACGAAGTTATCTCATTTCCCTCTCCACGGCTGGATCAATCATAGGTCTCTCTTGTCATCTTCTTGGCAACATTGCTTCAATCTGTCCACGCATAATCCAAATCACAACCGTCCTCTATCTTCCCTCTACAAAAAACAAAAGTTGTGAGCTCTGATACTACTCAAGGTCATGTGGACATTGTGAATGAACTTATTGAGGTTGATTAAGATTTCAAGAAGTAATGGTAAGACTACCTTTAATTTCGTTATTGGTAAGGACATATGGAATTCATTAAAGTGCTCTTGGATATCGATCTATATATAACTTGTAGGAAATATAACAAAGAACATACTACATTACATATGACTATTAAAGGAAAAAACGTTGATGTGGTTGAAAAATTACTATGAACCATCATTTTGTTATTAATTTCAAAGATAAGAAGGGGAATATAGATTTACACATAACCACTAGGAAGTGGCACATTTAAGTATACATTAGATATGGAAATCAAGTATGTCAATATGACATTTTAGGTAGTATGCATGCCTTGTGAAAAGTTTGCATGTGCTCTTGCAATAACCAATGATTCCTTTTCTCCCATGAATTGATGATTTCACATGTTGATAGTTTAAAATCACACTAATAATTAATTAAGTTCTATAAAATTTATTGTTATAGAATAATAGATCTATGACTAATAAATGATAATATGATAGGTCATACTAGTATAACCAATGTCAATATCTATGCTTCTTCATGTGGACGATATTAGCACTGTAATTGGGTGTAATCATATCTACAATATGCTTCCTAAGATGGATCCACATTGCATAAACTCACATCTATCAAATTTTTGTGAGATAGAAAGTGGACTAGAGAAACATTGGTGTATATTTGTAGTGCCAATGTCATATTATTAATGGTTACTTAGTTATAACTACATCACTCATGTTGAAACATGTTGTTTATTTTTGTCCTTGAATATATTGTAACTTTCCTCCCTTCTCTGCATCCTAATCTTTTTCTATGCATAGGGAGGGAGTAAGTTTGTATATGAGTTTGGGTGTGATGTGGATTGTGTTACTAAGTGCCAACATATCACTATAAAACATATCAATGATGATTTGAGTGGGAGGTGATAGTATACAAAATAGGGGGATTAACAAACTTGCATGTTATGATGTATACTCTACTATCGTACTCAACTATGAAATAATGTAAGATAGATGAATTTTGCAAGTTATGAGATCAATCATATTGTGATCTCAATATTTTAGTGGACTTAAACGTTGGTAGTTATATTGCAAGATTGTCTAACATTTATAGTTCTA
>JASDQU010681552.1:59094-74999 GCA_032191745.1 Picea mariana | reverse complement strand
AACTGAACTCACTCTGCTCTAAGTCTCTCAACTCAAATACTCCCCTTGGTTTCATTCCATACATTATTTGGAATGGGATCTGTCCTGTGCTTCGATTAGGTGAGTCATTATATGCAAATTTCGCTTGTGGCAGAATATGATCCCACTGACTATGATGTTCAGCTACTAAACTCCTCAATAAGTCCCCCAAACTTCGATTTACTACCTCAGTCTGTCCATCTGTCTGAGGGTGATATGTTGAGCTAAAAGATAAATCTATCCCCAACTTCTTCCATAGTGTCTTCTAGAAATGACCAACAAATTTGGTATCCCTGTCTGAAACAATACTCTTGGGTAAACCATGAAAAAAAAATTTGCAATGTGTGTTGCATCACTGGTTTTCTGACATGGAATAAAATGTGCCATTTTTAAGAATCTGTCGACTACCACGAATCTGAAATCACAACCTCTCTGTGTCCTCAACAGTCCTAACACAAAATCCATGCTTACTGCATCCCATGACCTCTCTGGTATTGGCAATGGTTGATATAATCATGTATTCTATCTTTTCCCCTTTGCGTGTTGGCAAATTCTACATCTGTTGACAAATTTCTTGACATCTATCCTCATCCCTGGCCAATAATACAAAATGTTTAGTTGGGTGAATGTTTTATCATGGCTGAAATGTCCAGCCAATCCCCCACTATGTTTTTCCTTCAAAATGTTTTCTCTCATAGAAATCTTCGGGATACACAACTAATTTCCTTTAAACAACAGTCTATCTTGAATTAAATATTCAATCCATTGGCTTTTGTCCCTTAAAACAAGATTCTCACATGCTTCATAAGCATCCTTGAAATCTGAATCATCCATGTACATGTCCTTAAGGATATCAAAACCTAAGGTCTTCACACGAAACTCCTACAGAATCAAACATTTTCTGCTCAATGCATCAACAACCTTGTTAGCAGTTCCATAAATGTGCTTTGTAAAAAAAGTAAATTTTTGCATAAATTCAACCCATTTTGCATGTTTCTGGTTCAATTTCTCTTGTCTGGTTATAAACTGTAAGGAATGGTTGTCTCTATACAAAATGAACTCCTTCAAAACCAGGTAGTGCCTCCATTTCTTCAACGCTTGTATGACTACATAAAAATCTTTATCATACGTGGAATAATTTCTTTTGGAATCGTTTACCTTCTCATTGAAGTATGCAACTGGTCTATTGTCTTGACTTAAGACTGCTCCAATCACAAATCCACTTGCGTCACATCTCACTTGAAATTTTTTACTGAAATTTGGCAACACCAGAACTGTTTGTTCAGTTATCTTCTCTTTAAATAACTTGAAACATTTATCCGCTTCCTCTGTCCAATGAAAATATTTATGTATTTTCTTTACTGTGTCCATCATTGGTGCAAAAATCCCACTAAAATTTCTGATGAACTTCCTGTAAAAACTGGCTAGTCCATGGAAGATTCTAACTTCAAATATATTCCTTGGTGACGACCATTCTTTGATTGCTTTTATCTTCTTCGGATCCATGTTCAACTCATTTGAAGAGATCAAAAAACCCAAATAAATGAGTTATGTCTTCATGAAAGATGATTTCTTCAGATTTATCAACAACTTCTCTTGTTGTAACCTTCACATCACTGAAGCTAAATGTGTCAAATGTTCCTCCTTAGTCTTACTGAAGATCAGTATATCATCAAGATACACAATTACAAACTTTCCAATGAAACCCTTCAAGACTTCGGTCATCAATCTCATAAAATTACTTGGTGCAATCATCAAGCCAAATGACATGACAAGCCATTCATACAGTCCTTCATTCATCTTGAATGTTTTCTTCCATTCATCACCTTCCCTCATCCGAATTTGATGATATCTACTTCTCAAATCAATTTTTGAAAAAAAAATTGCCCCACTCAAGCAATCCATCAAGTCGTCCATTCTAGGTAAAGGAAATATATACCTGATGGTGATTTTGTTTATAGCCCTCGAGTCCATACACATCCTCCATCCACCATATTTCTTTGGAATTAACACTTTTGGCACAACACATGGACTCAAGCTTTCCCTAATCAACCCTTTGTCCATCAAATCTTGGACTTGCTTCTTGACCTCTTCATTCTCCTGTGGTGTCAGTCTATACACTACTTTGTTTGGTAAAATCGCTCCTGGTATAAGGTCAATGTGATGAATTATACTTTTGATGGGAGACAACAAACAAGGTAAATCGTCCACCACTATATCAGCGAACTTCTCCAGTAGTTCTTGCATTTCCTCAGGTATATCATCTATCGAAGTACTGGTCAAGACGACTCTAGGTTTTCTTATCACAACAAACTGCATGTCTTGATAATTCTTGAATTCATTGAGAAGTTCCTTCCCACTCATGAGAAGTATAGTATTTCTTGCTTTTGCTTTCACCTTCTTGTCTTTAATTGGCAGCAACATATGCGTCCTACCATTCTTTTCCAAGGTATAAGTGTTCTTTCTTCCGTCATGAATAACATTTATGTCATATTGCCACGGCCTCCCCAACAAAAGATGACATAAATCCATGGTAATAACATCACATAAGATCTCGTCTCTATAACCCCTTATCTTAAATTCAACTAAACACTATTTAGTGACTGTTACCTGATGTCCATTTTGCAACCACAAAACCTTATATGGGCTTGGATGTGCAATTGTCTCCAATTCCATCTTTTCCACCATCTCTGTGGATACTAGATTATCTATGCTTCCACTGTCTACTATCACCTTTCATACCCTATCCTTGGCCTTGGAAGAAGTTCTAAACAAATTATTCCTCTGGAATGGATTCTCCACCTCTTTCTTTGGCTTAAAGATAATTTTCCTCATCATTAAGGATCTTCCACCTTCTGCATCTTCTGCCTCAACATTTCTCCTTTGCGCTTCTAAAATGTGAGCTTCGCCTCCTCCATCTCTTTTTCTATCGGGACATTCCCAAGATTTGTGTCCGATATTTGCACAGACAAAACACTTTATTTCACCTCCTCTTCCTCTTCCTCTTCCTCTTTCTCACAGAAAAGTGTTCCTGTTGGCATATTGTCTTCCTTGTAAACTTCCTCCCCTTTCTGGGTGATTATGAGGTTTCTTCTCTTCATCCTTGGGATTTTGTACTTTGTCCTGGGAAACTTCTTTGCCTCTACTCTATCTTCTACCGCTGCCCCTTTGACCTTGCTTTCGAGCCAATTTCTCTTTAGTTTTCAGAGCAACCTGATAAGAATCTTCCACATTCCTAATCGTTACCATGCTCATCTCATCCTGAATCTCATATCTCAGGCCATTCATATATCTGGCGACCTTTTCATCATCACTTTCACAATGACCAGCTCTAATGTTTAACTTGTAAAACTCCTCAGTGTATTCCTTCAGTGTCATCCCTTTCTATCTCAAATACTACATTCTTCAAAATAGATTGATTTGGTAATCTCTGGGTATGAATTTGGCTTTCATCTTGGCAACCATCCTGTCCCAACTTTTGATTCTTTGTTTTCCCTTGCAACGCCTGTCAGCCTGTAGTTCATCCCACCACAGTGCTACATGCCCTTTCAGTCTAGTGACAACATGTTTAACCTTCTTATCTTCCTCGATGCCATCATAATAGAAATATTTATCCAGAGCTCTAAACCAATCTAGAAGCTCCTCAACGTCTAAGTTTCCTTCATACATCGGAATATCCATTTTCTCTCTGGCACCTATTCTTGCAACAACTCTGAATAGACGTTCCTCTGCAACATCTTTGACTGCAACTTCTTCTTAAGCTCCATCTTCGTTCTCACTTTCATTCTCATTGATATCTCCAGTATCAGGTGTTCGCCTTTGTGTTGTCTCCATAGCATCCAATCGAGCACGAAGTTATCTCATTTCCCTCTCCACGGATGGATCAATCATAGGTCTCTCTTGTCGTCTTCTTGGCAACATTGCTTCAATCTGTCCACGCATAATTCAAATCACAACCGTCCTCTGTCTTCCCTCTACAAAAAACAAAATTTGTGAGCTCTAATACTACTCAAGGTCATGTGGACATTGTGAATGAACTTATTGAGGTTGATTAAGATTTCAAGAAGTAATGGTAAGACTACCTTTAATTTCGTTATTGGTAAGGACATCTGGAATTCATTAAAGTGCTCTTGGATATCGATCTATATATCACTTGTAGGAAATATAACAAAGAACATACTACATTACATATGACTATTAAAGGAAAAAACGTTGATGTGGTTGACAAATTACTATGAACCATCATTTTGTTATTAATTTCAAAGATAAGAAGGGGATTATAGCTTTACACATAACCACTAGGAAGTGGCACATTTAAGTATACATTAGATATGGAAATCAAGTATGTCAATATGACATTTTAGGTAGTATGCATGCCTTGTGAAAAGTTTGCATGTGCTCTTGCAATAACCAATGATTCCTTTTCTCCCATGAATTGATGATTTCGCATATTGATAGTTTAAAATCATACTAATAATTAATTAAGTTCTATAAAATTTATTGTTATAGAATAATAGATCTATGACTAATCAATGATAATATGATATGTCATACTAGTATAACCAATGTCAATATCTATGCTTCTTCATGTGGACGACATTAGCACTGTAATTGGGTGTAATCATATCTACAATATGCTTCCTAAGATGGATCCACATTGCATAAACTCACATCTATCAAATTTTTGCGAGATAGAAAGTGGACTAGAGAAACATTGGTGTATATTTGTAGTGCCAATGTCATATTATTAATGGTTACTTAGTTATAACTACATCACTCATGTTGAAACATGTTGCTTATTTTTGTCCTTGAATATATTGTAATTTTCCTCCCTTTTCTGCATCCTAATCTTTTTCTATGCATAGGGAGGGAGTAAGTTTGTATATGAGTTTGGGTGTGATGTGGATTTTGTTACTAAGTGCGAACATATCACTATAAAACACATCAATGATGATTTGAGTGGGAGGTGATAACATACAAAATAGGGGGATTAACAAACTTGCATGTTACGATGTATACTCTACTATCGTACTCAACTATGAAATAATGTAAGATAGATGAATTTTGAAAGTTATGAGATCAATCATATTATGATCTCAATATTTTAGTGGACTTAAATGTTGGCAGTTATATTGCAATATTGTCTAACATTTATAGTTCTATTCACGTGGACAAGTAACAAATAATTTGCATAAAGTCTTGTATAATTAATGAGAAAACACAAGACCAACATCCCCTATTGAATAAATCAGAGTATGGTTGAGTTCTCTATCTCACCAAATTAAGATCAAAATCAAACAAAATCACAATATCATTTTAAATGCAATGAGGTTAATATTAGAAGGGAATTCAAACAACATAAATAATTGCTTTACATTATGCAATATTACGAACCTACACACACACACACACACACACACACACACACACACACACACACACATATATATAAAGACCCAATAATTGCAAACATAGAATCATACCCCCTACTACAAATCTACAAGTTTTTTTCTACACCTCAAATTTGCAACATGAGACCATAATCCTCATCCAATTTGTTTTTACTAGATTTCACATCTTTGTGAACAATGTATAACACATAATCATGATAAATATATGCTTGTCTCTGAGTTGTTCCAAGGGAAATATTGTATCTTGTGTGCTATTCAACACCAATTGTAGGCTCATGAAGTAGATCCCCTAGACTCCCATTAGGAATATTCTCATATACCAATAGATTGGAATAGTTATTACTACAAGAACACTGCAGTCCCGAATTCAAGAAAGTGGTATTAGAATTGAGTTTGGGTGAAGGTCTATGAGAGTCGAGGGAAGATTTTCATTCGTGTGCATAGAAGGAGAGTCCATTGCAATGGAACCGAAGGTTTGGCACTTTGTCCGTGAGGAGGAAAAACCCTATGAGTTCGAAAGGGTGATTGACATTGAGGGGAAAGGTCAACGGGGAAGTGGAGTTGGAATCCACGACAATGGTTAGAGAAAATTTTCCTCTTTGGTATATTGCTTATGTATGCCAAGTTCTACAGTTTGGAAGATGCACGTGAAGTGTTTGATGGAATGACTCGACAAGATGACCGTTGACCATTATTATGAGTTGTTGTAGGAGGAAGATTTAGATTTGATGATGACGGTGGAAAGTCAAGCATCGAAGTATAGTTTTGATGGGATTACTCAAATCCAGAGCAATGGTGAAATTGTTAAATGCAAAGTTCGAGGTGGAGTTTACATTTTTATGTAAATGGGAATATGACTTTAAGACTTGGTTAGGTATGCATACCCAAAATTTTTAAATGTCATTAGTAAAGTCTAGATGACCTAGGTGATAGGGGAGAATATGGTATTCCCGGATACCTTGGTTATAAACTTTGAGGGGAGTAGGGCATGAAGGTGAGTGGTGTAGACTCATTTGGCTAGTTTGGTCAGATTTGGTCATGGGAAATCTCAAGTCAAATTTAAAATGGGTAGGTAAAGGGTCATGGTTTTTGGGTCCATGGTTTTTGGGTAGCCCATGGTTTTAGAGCCCATACATGTAATTAATCCTTTAAAGGACTTAGGATATTCCATTGAAGTTGTCCTGGAGGTGAGAGGTGAAGGCTCACTTCGCTGTCTTGGATGGATTTGGTCAAGGAAGTACATCTTTGTTGGTTATAATGATCGATTTAAGGGATGCATATTGTGGGATCCTACTAACTACAAATCATCATTAGCAGAGAAGTGTACATGGAATAATCAAGAGTTGTTCAATATAAAAAATGGGGATTTGTTTGCAAACTCAGGGAATCATTGTATGATTAAGGTAACCAAACAATGGTACAAGATGTGGGATTCCTTTATGGTGAGCCAAAGTTCTTAAGAAGTGAGTATGATCATTATGTTTATGGAATATTCATTATCTTGGTGTTATGTTGATGATATGCTTGCTGCAAGCAAAGCATGGTTGAGGTCAATATGTTAAAGGCTAAGTTGGTTAGGATGTTTCAAATGAAGGATCCGGGAGTAGCAAAACAAATCTAGAAGTACACAAAACCAAGAAAAATGGTAAGATGTGGTTGTCATTGATCAGGTTTAATATGAAATTTGTGAAATTGGTAAATATCCCTTTAGCTTTCCATTGTAAGATTTCTTCAAGTTTAAATGTCCTATTAGTAAGGAAGAAATAATTATATGTCTCATGTAACTTATGAACATGTAGTAGGAAGCTTGATGTTTGTGATGGGAATGTTCAAGTATTTCACATGTAGTTGGTGTTCTCAGAGGACGCAGGGAAAAAAAAACTAAAGAGCATGGAAATGGGTGGTTCGATATATGAGAAGCACAAGTATCACCTACAATGGTTGCATCGATTTAGTTTGTGGTTATGTTCATTCAGTGGAGGTGGAGTGATCCATACTGGAGCAAATTGTTCAAACATGTTAACACAACCAATATTTTTATAGAAGTTGTGGTGGTGTTTGGATTATTTTGGCTTGCAAGAAGGTGATGTTTGATTTTTGGGAAAGGTATCAGGAAATTATTTTCAAGGTGGAGATTTTTGGGTTTTGACAACACACCTTGTAGTTACATTGTTTGGGCAGAGGTTTCTCAAGCGTTTGGCTTTCTATATGCCTGGAAACACATGAGAATCATGTTTTTAAATGAAGAATCCCATGAGGATGTTCTTGAGACTTGTATTCATTTCTCCATTACTTGGATGAGAAATAAAGATTACCATTTCCCCCCATTTAGTTCCTAGATACGCTGAGATGTGTTAATGTTCTTCTCTATTGTGTGATTGTTTATCTTCATTTTTTTGTCTCTATTCATGAATTATATTTGCAAGCTTGAATTCCAACACATACATCTTAGCAGCCATGGGAGTCACAATACATGTTCATCACAACCACTGTTGAGGCATATCTCAAATAAAACTCAAAATTCATCATTTTTCTGTTCCCATGGGACCTAGCCCACAACACATTTTCAGATCTACATTCAATGGGGAAACTGTATTAGTTTCATTAGTGTGTTTTTTAATAGAAGATATTTTTTAATTATTGCAAATGTATTAGCATTGTTTTTTGAAAAATAAATGATGATGAATATCCAAAATCAGAGGCACAATGAAGGCATTTGGATCTTCAAAGGGAAATCAAGTGAAAACTCAACTTAGACAGATAGTTTTTCAGATAGTCTGAGATGTTGGGATCAATGAAATTATGACTCATTGGGGTTGTGAGATAAGCATGCGAGGATTTCTTATCGAAATAGTTTAGGAGAGATCCAGGATCAGGAAGTTCGACATCATTCCTTTACAAGGGTTATGAGACATTACAAGTGCTAATGGTGTCTAATAGTGCTGGGAAACTTGGGTTATAGTGGGAAAACTACACCTTTCATAGGAATAGGTGACAACTTGATGGAGTGGTGCTTGTAGCTTGCAAGCTTTCGATATGCACAAAGATGCTGATGAATATCATGACAAGTGTTTGTTAAGGGAGGGTGTTGGAATAAATCTTACTTTTCTTGTTAATTAATGAGGGATTAATCATCATATCATACAATTATAGATCATTGTTAGGCAGAGAACTTGTTCTCTAAGTGAGTTTTTTTCTTTTAGATTGTTAGATCTAGTTGGATGTGAGAGATATTCTCTAACTAGCTAGCTCCTAGTTTAGTGTATAGTTGAGCTATTCTCTCAAATATTTTCTTAATATGGTTAAGATATATTGTGTATATTAAACCAAAGCTTGATGTATTTATATATGCACAATTCACGATTGATGTGATAGTCAAAACGTTTTTTGGTGTGTGAAAGAAAATATGTCTACTCTACATTTTTCTTCCCTGAAATAAAAATGGCACCATGTCTAAGAGAATCAATATAGTGGGTCCATTCATCCACCAACTATTGACATTAGAAAACCAAAGAAACAAGGTCTCACTTTTACTGCAATATCTCGAGGCAAGGTATCACTTTTTCAACCTCCATTTCCATATATCGATGTGATCAGAAAGTGTGTCGGTGTGTCCAAGAGAAAAGATGAAGAAGACATATTGAGATCAATTACTATGTAATATATAAGTGATTCATTATCCTCCTCATATCACTTATTAATGATATGATGTAGTATAGATGTTTTTCAATATCTTAATCATTCCATTCTGTTATTATTCAACATCTTCATCGCTAAACATTGTTACTTTGTTATTGTTCAGATTCAGAATGATCTAAATTTCGAAGGATCAAGTTCATTTAAAATATATAGATAATAGTTATCATCTGAAAATTTCACGTTGGTGCCCATAATTCAACCAAACTAGATCTATCTTAAGTTTGGATTTACCATGCATTCAAAGGGATCAATAGATCCGAAATTAAGATTGATTATATATCATTAAATTTGGACATTGAAAAATCAATATTAACGCACTTTTAACTGGTACATGAAGGATGAATATCATGTTCACATGTTTAATGCACTTTCAATGTTTAGCATTAATATGGACATTTTTTCTACATTGATATTTTTAACTCGTACATGAAGGATGAATATCATGTTTACATGTGATAGATGGCTTAAAGTAGTGTATAGAGTAATTTATTTGTATTCAAGAATTTTAAGAGGGACCTAAATATGTGCATTGAGCTTAAGGATTCCTTAAAATATATGTTAGCTTTGGTCGTTAAATGATTCCTTAAAATTTATGTTAGATTTGTCTGTTAAATGATTTCTTATAAGTGTTATTAGCTTTGGACATTAATGATGTTGAGGACTTTGTGACAAGGTAGTCAAACTAACTTGTAGAAATTAAATCATTTCTTATCGATTATACAAATAACTATATCCAAACATACATTATTGTACTCTAAGGCTTCTTTTCGGGACAAACATAATAATATAATGCAATATGGGTCATCTAGATTTTATGAGCAGAACGAAATCAATACAGATCTATATTATTAACACAGAGATACAATGAAAAATAACATATATACAATAAAACTTGGCTTCTATTCAATAAAGAAATATGTTGAAACTATAAAATGTAGACTGAAACAAGCTTGCTAGAATGGTGGCGTCTTATCTCTGATAAGAGATGTGATGACTGCGCTCATTCACAAGAATATGATTACAATGAGGCTTCGAAGGCCTTTTTACATTAAACATGAATGCCAAAACCCTAGACATCCAAAAACATAACCTTAGGAGATGAAGCACCAAAATTCATGTGGGCCCCATTGGGGTAAGTTGGTACATCAACTTCCTGAGGTCGTAACTTTTTCATACTATCTCCGTTTTAGGCACACAATATCCCATTCGAAAGGTATATCCGAGGCATACACATTATGTCATCACACTCTTAATTTGACTACATTGTGATTGTGGTGGGCCCAAAAAACGTTGTTTGGGGCCTCAAAATGACCCCGGAAGTTTAGGACCCAAAAAGCTAAAAAACACTGCCAAGATGACATCTTTATGTGAGCCAGTTGGAATAGGTGAGTGGCCACCANCCCCTTAGGAATAAATGGTCTCTATTGCGTTGAGTTCCCCCATCACATGAGGAATTGTTTGCTGAATTTGGCCCCGGGTGAGCCACTTGCCTTGGTTGAGGAGTTGCCCTACTTTGACAACACGATAAAGCCAAAAATTATATTGGTGAGTTCCCTTGACATGTTTTTCCATGATATGATCAGTGGATGCATTTTCCATGCACTTAGGGTTGAGATTTGTTGGTTTCAATTTTTCTACTACCTTTGAGGTGTCCAATAATGGTTGAAAGTATGGCGGAAGGAGGTCCACATTAAACACATGATGCAAGCGAAGGAAGGAGGGAATGTTGAGCTCAAAATAATTGTCACCCATGACCTTGGTGATGGTTTAAGGTCCATAGCGAAGTGGACGAAGCTTCTGATGGGACCCCGCAAGGCGTTCTTTCTGCAGGTGAAACCAAACTTTATCTCCCACCCGAAACTTGTGTGGCACTCAGTGTTGATCATGGTGCTGCTTGTACTTGGAATTAGACTTCTGTAAAATATCTTGAACCTATTGGTGGATGTGCTGGATCTGCTCAATCAACCAGGTAGCTTTGTCGACTTCAATTTGAGCATGAGATGAGTCTACCTAGGTGGCTGCAAGGGGTAGTGAAACATCCATGGGACCCAATGGTTGAAATCCTAACCCCACCTAAAATGGGTTGTGGATGGTTGAGCTATGTATGGCTCTGTTGTAGATGTGTTGAACATAGGGAAGAATATCATCCCATGTGCAGGGATGCTTGGAATTGTACATGTGCAGGATATGCATGATCATCTGGTTGATGACCTCGTTTTGGCCATCTGTCTCAAGGTGGAAGGTAGTGGATTTGATGAGCTTAGTGTCTAGTAGTGACCCGAGGCTCGACCAACATGTGTTGAGGAACCAATTGTTCTAATCTGATACGATGGTTTGTGGTATCCCAAAATGTACCCACACTCGTTCGAAGAAGAACTTTGCAATGGCCTAGGCTGTGATGCTCTTCTTGTAGGCAACGATAATCGCCATTTAAAAAAATTGATCAACCACCACAAAAACAAAGTCATTTCCCCACTTGGTTGACATAAGTCCTGACATATAGTCCATCGAGATGGATTCACAGGGCCTTTCAGGAGTAGGTAGAGGGGTTTACATGCCTTGTTTCATAATGGTCGGTTTAGCAATAGCACAGGAAGTGTAAGACCCGATATACTTGTTAACATCATGTCAAAGTTTTGGCCAATAGAAATGTTGTTGCAACACTGCCACTGTATTTTCTACGCCGAAGTGGGCTTCCCGAGTGTAGTGGGATTCCCAAATCAGCTTTGCTCGCTCACTTGATGGAATGTAGAGATGGCCTAGATGGCATAACATCCCGTCCTGAAGATGGAAATTAGTGGCAAGTATGTTTGTGCCCAACATCTGGTAGGTGGTAGTGAAGTGAGGATCTCTCTCATAGAGTTGGGGCCATATGGAAGTCTCATGGTTGCAGAAGTTTAACATCGTGGTGAGTGCTGAAACTGGAGGGAGACTAAGGAAATCAATGATGCAGTTGGTGATTCATGTCTTATACTTGATGTTGAGATGGAACTAATGCAAGTATGTGGACCACTTTTGATGGTGGTCATTCTACAATTTTCCTTGTGTCTACATGAACTGTAGCGACTTATGATCGGTGTGGATGATTGTTTTCTTCCCGAGAATGTAATGCCTCCACTAGCGGTAGGATTTCACAATGGAGTAAATTTCTTGTCATAAGTAGGGTACTTGTGGATGACATCTAATATTTTCTCACTATGATAGGCCATGAGGTGTAAGTGTTGAGTGAGAACTGCACCCACAACATAGTCTGAAGCATATGTCTCGATCTCAAAGGGTTGTTGCAGGTTGGGTAATGAGAGCACTGGGGCTGAGCACAAGCGATGCTTAAAATCATCGGCCGCTTGCCGTTGTGACATGCCCCACACAAAATTTTCCTTACCACCACTCCTGTTTACTTGGCCAAAGGCCCATGCAATATGGGTGAATCCCAACATGAACTTGCGAAAGAAATTGGCAAGGCCTAAAAAGATCCAAAGCTCAGTGAGTGTGGTTGGGCCTGGCCAATCACGAATGACCTAGATCTTGGCTAGATTCACATGCACCCCATTCTTATCAACAATGTATCCTAGGTACTGGACCCTGTCCATGCTGAAGGAGAATTTTTCCAAATTTTCATATAGCTTGTGTTGTCGTAGAGTGTGAAAAAACTATTGAATATATTGAAAGTATTCTACCCAATTCTTTCTATATATGAGGATGTCGTCTAGATACACCACCATGAAAGAATTGGTGAAAGGTTGCAATATATCGTCCATCATCCTCATGAAAGTTGCTAGGGAATTCGTTAAACCAAAGGGCATGAACAACCTGTAAGGATGGTAATTAGGCCCCTTAAATGCCATTTTGTTTTTTTTCCAACTAAACTAAAGGCCAAAATATACACTAATTACAATGAAGAAATAATACTAGCACCTCACAATTTATTTCAATTATAACCAATATCGACTTAACTTAAAAAATGTGAGAATTCATATCATAAATAATATATAAAACCGGACCAATTTTTATCACCTACTTATTCAATGCTATTAAACACAAAGTAGTATAATATTCCATTCCCAATTATAAATGACAATTTTTTTTATTAATTCCACCGCTAGTTACACTAATTAAGTATGTATTCATATAATCCAATAACAATTGAAAAATTATGTCAACAATACTATAACGACTTCCCAGTTTACTGCAAATCAAGAGTAAGGGGATACAACGAATAAGAAAAACGTATATTCACATTTCTTTATGGTCATAAATATAAATAAATAATGTAACTACAATTATGTGCATGGTTTAAATCATTCACCTACATGTCTACTTGTCAAACTCATGGTTTAAATAGACGTCACCGAGAATGACAGAGTTAGAAAAGAGTACAACGATGAAGAATAGGTTTCAAAAGTAATTTATGTGAATTCATATGGAAGAAATAATTGATGCAAAAACGTACATACAACTAATGTTATTGTCTCAGAGAAGTTCATCTTCAATCGGGTTATTTTCAATGGCGAGGGAGATTGAAATCCGTCTCTAGTGAACTTATCTAAAGTTTGACATTCCTTAGAGAACCACTTAGTCCGAATTCAATTCGGAACCAAGATTATTGTCTCCATAGTTGTTTTCTTTTCACTTTGCCATTACCATTTAAATCTAACCAAGGAAACATTAAAAATTTATTGAATCAACCTTTATATTCTATCGAAAGGTCATTGAATGTTCAGGGTTATTCTGTATTTTTATATTAAACAAAAAAATTCTCTATTAAATTCATATAGGGATAAGCCTCTGTTTTTTGTTGTACACAATTTCATATAGAAAATTTTAACTATCATTGCATACATATAAAAATATAAATCATTCTTCCTACTCTAACGTAGATCATCTATAGAAATAACCAAAATTTCATGTCACCATTCAACATGTTCCCATGCATTTTCATTTACAATTCAATTTTTCATTATCAATAAAACAAAGTATAACTAGATAATCAAATACCGTAACCAGAAGTAAGACAGTGTATGTCACTTATATTCAATCCTGGGAATTTGCATAATGTCCCTCCTCGAATTCTAATCAAACGAATTCACTGATACCTCACAACCAACGCTAGTGGTACTCTTCTTCCCCCTTAGTCCCCTGAGCCACAAAGGGACCACACATAAAAAATCAAACAACTAGATCAAACTTGCCCTCGCAAGGAGAGGCTTCCACCTATTGCACAAGCTTTTAGCCCAACTCACACAAATAAACTTAGTCAATAGAAATTTTAACAACATTTCATTCATCTAGCAATAGGGTACCTCTCCTTCTTCCTTTCCTTTCTTTTATAATTTTTTTTGGTTTGACATTTGTCTTCTCATACAATATTATCTAATTTTAATCATTTAATTTAAAGATTATTCACCCCCAACACATGTCACACTTTCACCAAGTTGCACATGTTTAATTCTTTTTAAATTAAATAAATATGCATTTCCCTCACACTCCTGAATTAGTTCCTAGATTTTATCCTAGTTGTCCCTTAGTTCCCCAATTTCTCTTTTATTGTGTCTCCTAATTAATTTACAATTGGGGTTTGATTACGACTCTTCTTCTAGTTAGGCTTTAGATTCTAGATTGACTTAGGATTATAACTTCATGTTGACTACACATTCTCTCATGAATTGATTTTCTTTTAATTTAAAATTTATTTTTATTAATTTCATGCATACATTGTGCACATGCTTAAATTTTATTCTTATTCTCCCCTTTTTAGTTTTAATTAGTCTAAAATTCCCCTTACCCAAATTTTATAATTTGTTTAGGCAAAAAAATTTACACCTATGTTTTTATCACGTTCTCTTTCTAAATTAATATAAATTTATATAATTTCAAGTTCTCTTTTCTATCAGTTTTAGGTAATTGTTTTACTCTCTAAGGTATTATATATTTTATTAACTCATTAATTTATTTATGCAACATGCCCTTCAAGACACACCTCCGTGCTCCAAGGGTGCCACTCGTCATTGACTAGTTTGGAAGTTGCCTGATGCTTGGAGTTGATACTGTACTTGTCGACCTTGTGTGAGACTAAGGGCATATTGAGGAATAAGGAATATGCCTCATTGAGCGCCCCTCAAAAATCTTCGTGAGCAATTGTCTCAATCTTCCCTCACACATTATGAACCTCACGGAACAAGGTAGTTGTTAACCTTGAGTTCAGGTCACGGTGAGAGTGCTAGTAGATTGTGACAGGGACAATACAACACCTCTCCCTCATCCATATGATATCTATGTATGACTCCTTTACTCCATATGTGAGTTGGATTAGCAAGCGTCACCATCCATGCATCCACTGACAAATATAATATCAATAACTCATATACAGGAAATTCATAACTAAAGTCATCATATAACACATGTGTAATAAATCAAGTACTCATAACCAAAATAAATAGTCCCCTCCCTGACTCAATTCGGAGTCCAAGGAAGTCTTTCGATGCCATCAACATCCTCATCATGCCATGTTTCCTGCACACTCGAGAAACCTCATCATAATACCTGTCAATGTTATACATCATTAAAATAACATATCAAGTTTCCATACACAACATAGCATAACCTCATAAACCAAAGTAGGTAATCATAATGTACCATGTTTAACCAGATCACTTGCACGCAAGTGTCTTCAAAGAATAAACAATGTTATAAAAGTGTGATTAGTGGAACTGGATGTTACACAACCATTCAAAAATACATTTGGACTTGAAGGAAGTTTTACATACATCTGTCTTCTCT
>JASDQU010681552.1:35748-58750 GCA_032191745.1 Picea mariana | reverse complement strand
AGACCTTATCCACTTTATTCTTCTGCATGGATAGATTAGTTGTAGAGGCCATGGATGCAGATGCAACCTTCCACTCACTTTTAGAGCGAATCACAAAGAAGACAAAATTCTCAGTTTGAGAGATGACCTTCCTACATTGCTTGGAAGAGATCAAGGAAATGGAAGTAGGTGGGACTACCTTAGGTATCCTTTACAATTTCTTGTCCAAAGTAATAATAACATTGTGAGGCCTAGAGAATATCACAAACTTCAAGGGGAATAACATCACACAATACCTCGTCTTTGAAGGTCTTGATGTCGTAGGACATGCGACACTATTGGCTGACACAAAGATATTTTCCTTGGTAGAGCCATCTGATGTTGTGTAGTTGTGGGTGTGGAATTGTCGGTAGGGTCAGCCGATTGATGACCTCCACTGATATGAGGCTCTTCTGGCTACCACTATCAACAATGAAGTGTAGCAGAGTACCCTTCACCCACATCTGTGAATGAAATAGGCACTCACCTTTCTATGGATCATTAGGTTCACCAAGATGCATCTTGATGGTAGCAACAGTGGCACTGTGTTATGCGTCAATAATCCATCTCCCATTTTCTGGTTCTAACTCAGATTCGAAACCCACATCTGATTCAAATTATTTCACCTCAACCACCAATGAATTATTTGAGTGGAAATCAACAGTGTTATGTCAGAGGATCTTATGGAAGTTGCACCACTTTTCGATGTCTTTCTTCGTCTTTCCAATGTCCTTCTTTGTTTGTGTCTTAGACTGGTTGTACTAAGACTGTCCATATTTTCTATGCCCTTTTTTCTGTGGGTTGGGGCTGGTCTTGCCCTGCTTCTGTTGTGAGGGGTTCCTAGACCCAAACTTCCGCATCTTTTGTTTAAGCTTCTGATCAATTTTGACAGCATATCGATAGGCCACGCCCAAGAAAGGTATGTCGAGAAACTCCATTTATGTCTAGATGTATCTATGCAAACCGACATGATACTTGAGCACCAGATGTCGTTCAAAATATTTGTTGCCCAGTTTGGTGCACAAGGTATGAAAGATATTTATGAACTCTGGCATTGTTTGGTCCCTTTCCTTCCGCAGTGTGGTCCATCTTGTATACAGGTCATCATAACTTCCAACATGGTAGTATTTTTCCTTAATAGCATCCCTAAAGGACTCCCAGGTGAGTGCGACTATTAATAATGAGGGTTCCTCTATTTCCTTTTGCTCACAGAAAGTCTCCCACCAATCTTTGACATGGGGGATGACTTTGAGGAGTGAAAATGTAATATTTTCTCTATTGGAAAAGTTATGGATAGAAAAATAGCCTTATAGTAAATTCAATCATTTGTCTACAACGTCTGCGTCCATCTGACCTTCAAAAATAGGAATATCAAAGTTGATATGTACCTATAAGGAAGAGACTCCTCCGCTTGAGGAAGATGTATTGCATTTCGGTAGTCATCGAAGGATTTGTGAAAAAATATCCATCATCTCGTTCCTCTATTGTGCGAGGGATTCCTTGAGCAACAGTTTGAAAGGATCTCATGTCCTGTTGTCTTTATTTTGTCCTTCCATGGAAGGTCACTTGGGCGTGCAAGAGCTCTTGTCCTCAAGAGAAACAATCTCGAGACCCAACTCTTTGTACCATGATATTGTCAGAGACGTCATGCATTAAGAATGACAAGGATAAGACCGCTCTGATACCATTGATCTGTATTTTATGAGAAGAATGAAGTGAATACAGATCTATATTATTAACAAATAGATACAATAAAACTTGGCTTCTATTTAATAAAGAAATATGTTGAAGCTATAAAATGCAGATTGAAACAAGCTTGCTAGAATAGTGGCGGATTATATATGAGAAGAGATGTGATGGCTATGCTCATTCACAAGAAGATGAGTACACTAAGGCTCCAAAGATTTTTTTATATCAAATATGAATGCCAAAACCCTAGACATCCAAAAACCTAACCCTAGGATATGAAGCGCCAAAAGTCACGTGGACCCTATTGGGGTAAGTTGGTACATCAACTTCCCGAGGTTGTAACTTTTGCATACGTGTTACAACAAGATTTGCCTCACCCTATGCAATCTTGCACAGAAGGCCATTTTCCATTTACCTATGCAGACTTATCATCCCTCTTTGTAAAATCTAGAGCTAAAAATACATATTTTTCCACATGTACGCATCTTGCCTACTATACAGCATGCATATACATAGGTTGCACCACTACAACCCATGTACATTGGGATTTGTGCCAAAAAATGAAAATTAATGTCGGGTTTCCATGTCATGACAGGAGTTCTATGATTCTTGGCCTTCCCTATACTGGAAATGTTCTAACTCGGCCCTTTAGTTCCATTTGAAGGCTATAAATAGGCCAATTCCGAGCTATGGAAAAGGAGAGAAAGAATTCAACTTTGAGAGCAAAGTTACTCTGGAGAAATTATTTACTTCATATTGAGTTTGCATCCCTTTGTCCTTTAAGTCTGAACATAGTGTTCAACCCCCAATTTCTTCCCTAATTTATTGAGAATCTCATTGTTTCTCTTTTATGAGCTTTCCTTTGGTGGAGGATTGAAGTGGTGGAGGCCCAGCTAGAAGGAACTTAATTTCTCGGTTCCGAACCGAGCCGACACAGAATTCTGTAACATTTTCACTTCTACTGATCATATATTAATAGAAATACTCTTTTCCCGTCCAATTGATATCTTGCAAATATTTGAATTATTATTCCATGGGCATATTTGTCATGTTTATTAATGGATTATCCTATTGACTGTGATAACATGATTTATTATCACCATATGCTTGATGTGCTTGGTTGTTGAGGACTAGTTGCAGGTATATCGCTTTGGGTCAAGTGCTCAACGATGGACTTCATTGAACGTCTGGACGAGGTAGGCCTTTTATCTTGTCTTGCTAGCATATTTGTTTACATAGCATACTTGAGAAGAGATTTGATTTCTGCAATCATTTCTGTTTGTTGTGGTTTACCCTAGCCATAAAGAGATTTTCCTCGTAACATAATTGGCGACCATACTGGGGATTGAATCTTCTTTCTTAGGGTTTGGAGTACGTTTCTCCTTAGATTTCTCTCTTGAGTTATCTCTTTCTATACACAGTAGAGTTTATATATCAAGTGGTTTTTCAGTCCATGCATTTTCATTTTTATTATATTGAAAATACAAAAATATTGGGCATTTTTCATTGCTTGGCATTTTGGTCTTCTGAGTCCTTGTCATTATCTTAGTGCATGTAATGAAATATTGCATTTTTACTTCAGAATTGCAGAGTTGAAATCGAAAATTGCATTTGTTTTTAGAAGCATATAATTCATTGAAAATTGAAGTTAGGGATTTACATTATATTCATATTTACTTTTCTTGCAAAGTCATAACATCATGAGTTTCACTACCATACCTTTTTGAGTAATCACGGCCACTAAAATTAACGTTATAATTTAAAATTGATTTTTCATGATTTTATTTTTTAGGGTGCACAAACTAGATTAGGATTTAGTGCCTTGGAATAGGATTTTGTGAGTAAACTTCTCCAAGGCAATTAAATAAACATATGTGTCTGACAAAGGGAGTGGACAAATTTATTGTATAATTGCTAATATCAGGAAGCTTTGCTCACACTAGAATTAATCACGAGGTCACGTGAGGTTGGTTGAAGGGATATTCCCTCGATACCTTCTTAGCGTCAAAGATATTTTTAGGGAGCTATTCGTATCTGGGGATATTGCTAGTGCCTTTACCTCCATGAGAGGTAGTACTTTCAAGGTTTCAGGCTTTGCTACCCTACCCATATGATGGACCTGACTTACAATTTCTCTTTTGTGCATCGGTTATACAGTGGTTTATTAGTTGCTTGACTTAGGTTCCACATAGGTTACTTGCATAGGTTATTCTGCAAGTACCCTGGGTCAGATTAGGGTCGGACAACACACAACCTTTATGGAGGATTACCTCTCTAGGGGATCTGATTGAATGGTTGTTAAGCCCATGAGGGCCCTTATAAATGATTATGTTACCTCTGATCTTTAGCAGGGAGTCTTAGGCCCATCTTGGGAGAGACATACCGTCTTTAGGGAGGGAGGCCACTTTCAACCACTTTACCCCGTTTGTGTGCATATTGGTCATTTGAATTTTGGTGTTCTCTTTAATTACTAGTTGGCCTTAGGATTGATTTTTCATCTTTAGAGTCTTAAGTCATCGTGGATTAGGACCAACATCCTCGTTGGTCATGTCGCTTGTTACAATTACCACCGGATTTCGAGTCTTTGCCTTCTAAAACGAGTAGAGTTATTAGGCGTGGTACACACACATCCGTTGTTTAGACTTGTGATTCTACAAGGATGAGTATTGAAACTAGTCTTCAAAACACTGGGAGCCCTTCGACTCCCACACCCACTATAGTTAATGGCACACCTTCGACTCCTACAAGCAAAATGGTTGTAGTGTCGGAGACATCTATCATTACTATGGATTATCCTATAGTGAATGCTCAATATCTCGCCTCGAACCCTTTTGGGCCTCTTGGTCACTCACCAAGCTATAATGTTCAGTCCATCCCTATGGCCTCTAGTCCTTTTTCCTATGGTATCTTGAACTTTACTTCGCAGTTTTGGCACGCCATCCCAACTGTCGGCCCTAATGCCAACATTGGGCTTAGGGGCACTACACTTCCTTATAATCCATTTTCGTTTGGTGGTTCTCAAATCCATCAAATGACTCCTAATGTGGGAGGCATTCCTGCTTTTAATCCTGGGTCTAATCCTCTTGCTTCTGGGTGGAACAACCAACCCGACGAACAATCTTCTGCTCAAGTTTCTTCCTATACCCCTACCTCCTCGGTGCCAATTTCTACCAATATGTTTGGCATGACGAATCCACCTCTATCCTCCGGATTCACACCCGGAGGAGGTCAGTTTCACTCTTTGGGCAACCCCCAACCCAGATCCAATCCGTCTGGGGGAAATTGTTATAACCCCAATAAGAACATTCCTACTGGAATGATGCCCACCCAACCTTTCATGAATCATCCCGGTGGAGGGCCTTACAATCCCGGACAGGGCCATGGTGCTTACCAGAACCCTAGATGGGCTGCAGTTCCTCCAATACAATCTTTCCAGGGAGCTTAGGGCCAGATGTCACAACCCCGTCTCCCTTTTCTAGCCACACTTAATCTTCCAGAGTTGTCCAATTTGATGAACGACCCTATGAGTCATGATCCTACATTTCCCCCCGTCCCCACAAAGCTTCCTTCAGACATTCCAAAATTCAAAGGTAAGAATGGTGAGGATCCTCGTGATCATGTTACTACCTTTCACCTATGGTGCTCCTCGAATTCCCTTAATGACGATTATATTTGGTTAATATTATTTCAACGCACCCTCATTGGAGTTGTTGCGAAATGGTACATCGAGCTACCTAGGGGGTCATATGGGACCTTCACTCAAATTTTGTTGGTATTCCTTAACCACTTCCAATTGTCGGTTCGTTATGATGTTGGCCTAAAATTTTCTTAGACTTTACGCTAGGACACCACCACTCATATCTCAGATCATATCCAGGAGAGGCGTAGATGGAAGAGGTTTATTAATACCTCCATACCCCTAACCTTTATTTTAGAATGGTTCCTTAAGTATTTTCACCCTCCTATCTCAAAGGATGTTGCTACATCCGGGGTTACCACTAAGGAAGAAGCAATATTTAAAGCCCAGCAGTTAGATTTGACATATGCTCAGTTTGGGATGTTATACCACATTCTTCTGGACGCACCACGATCAAATTATGACCCTAGACAAAATCCCGGACCTCATGTCGATGGCATTGTAGGCTTCACCAATGTAAAATCCACAGACTCGATGACAAACCATTTGAAGCAGATGTCTCTAAACTAGTCTACAATAGGGCCAGCTTCGTCTGTGTCTTCCAATCCTACTCAGTCGGTGGATGTACATTTCGTGCAATCGTCGGCCAGCCAAAATAGTAACTAGCAACGAGGAAGAAATAAGAAGAAAGGATGTAATAGTCGTAAGGGTGGAAATAATAATAATAAACCCAAGGACAATGGTAATAATGAGAAGATGAATAATAATGCTGGAGAGGGAAAACGAGAAAGATGTAAGGTGAAATTTCCCTGTAATATTTGTAGAGACGATCACCTTACTAATTTATGCCCCAAACTTGCGGAAGCTACGAGGCTATTATCTCTACCACTCCCCGTACTAACGAATCCTTTTCCACATAACCAACACATGGCCTCAAGCTCCTCAAATGCCAGAAATGCGGTTGGTGGGAGTAAAAAATCGTCGTTGCAAGACGACGACCATTTGTGTATCAATATGGTCGATGCAAAAGTTAATGTAGCCACTCGATCTTGAGATTATAGCTCTTCACAGGATATACATGGTCTAGAATCTACTCCTCCTCCTCCAGAGATGACTTTATAGATTGAAAAACCAGAGCCACCGCCCTGTATTCCGAAAGGAGTACTCAATATCTCTACCCACAATCCAAATTCTAGAGCCTCCCAAAACTACTCTATTGTTGAGGACCTAGGTCAAACCCCTTGTGCTATGTCGGATTTGGAGTTAATCCAGACGTGTCCTTCATAGAGGAATGCCTTACTATCTATGTTAGGAGCTCTAGAACCTAGTGGCTCAAAAGTTTTCAAGTTTGGCATCTCAGATGTGAAGCCTCGCTTGCCTTACCATGTGAAATTCCAAATCCACGTGGAGTACTCAAAGTATACCATCAAAAGTGCGGTTATCGATGAAGGCGCTGCTACATGTGTGATGTCCTTGATCTGTTGGAAATATCTCGATTCTCCGACTCTTTCTAAATCATCGAACATGTTGACTGCTTTTGACAGTCATTCCTTCTGCCCTCACGGTATTCTTCCTGCCTTTTCAGTCCAGTTAGGTGGGAAGACGGTAGAGGTGGAGGTCAAGGTAGTTGATTCGCTTCTTGATTATAACTTGTTACTAGGACGCAATTGGACCTATGTTATGGTTGTCCTCGTATCATCTTTCTTATGTATTCTTTGTTTTCCTCATGAAGGGAGGATCGTGATGATCGACCAGTTATCCTTTGCGTATGCTCGTCCTAATGCATTTGTCGGACAGTCGATCCCCGTGATTGACAATTATCAGTCGACAATTGAGAATATCGGTGTCAGAATGTATTCTTTCCTTATGGGTACTTTTGACTTCACAACACCGACTCACCACGTTTACGCCATGTCCAGTAGGCTCGTTTCGACAGGGAGGTCCATTCTTTTCAGCACTTCCTATTTTAGTGATCCATGGAACCTACCTTTCCCAATTTCGTCTTGTGAAGGTTAGTCACATGCTGGAATGGCCATGCCACTATAAAAAACGGATATTGCGTATCAAGTTGTTCTTGACTCTTTCGTCGATCCTGATCAATATCGTTCTTAGGCCCATGTGGACCACTTTGTTGTCTTGTTCACATGACTGCCTCGATAAGACTTTTCCTTTGGACAAAGCCATCATCAAATACATGAATGGTTCCGACAAACCTTGGGACGATATGCATCACCGCTCTTATTTTCTCCCAGAGCTTGAAAGAATCGAAAAAGATGAATTTCGATCTACTTTGAGTGAGATAGTCAGTCACACCGTAGTTCCACTTGATATGCACGAAATTTATGCCGAAGGAAATATGGCGAGTATTTCTCCTACCATCACGATCGATATCTCTCGTACCCCTGGCAAGATTGAAAACGTACATATTGGTGTAGATTGTTTTCCAGAAGAAATCTTGATCTACACCGAACTCTTTAAGTAATTTCGAGATGTATTTTCTTGTCATATGAAGAGATTCTAGGAATCCACCCTCATATTGTCAAGCATGAGATTAGAACTTATTCGGATGCTAAACCTATTCGACAACGTCTTAGAGTTGTCAATCCCCAGAAGGCCCCTGCTATTAAGGCAGAGGTGGAAAAACTACTTAATGATGAATTCATCTACCCAGTTCCCTTGACTGAATGGGTATCCAATCTCATTCATGTGAATAAGAAGCAAGGAACTATCCATGTATGTATGGAATTTCGTGACTTGAACAAGGCATGTCCTAAAGACAACTTCCCGACACCTTTCATCAATCAGATTCTCGACGAGTGTGCGGGAAGCACAATGTTTTATTTTATGGACGGGCTTTCAGGTATAACCAAATTCAAATTAAACCTGAGGATCAATACAAGATGACATTTATTTTTCCTTGGGGTACTTTCGCATACCGAAAAATGCCTTTCAGCCTACGTCGGAGAAACCTTCCAACGTGCCATGACCTTTTCTTTTCACGATCTTAAGCATATAGTCGAAGCTTATCTTGACAATATCACTGCTCACTCTTGTAAGAGAGTGGATCACTCTACGCACCTTCAACTTGTTTTTGAAAGATGTCACTACTATAGAATCCGGTTGAACACTCATAAGTGAATATTTTGCGTTAGGTTTGGTCATATTTTGGGATTTCTAGTTTCCGAGACTGGGATCATGGTGGATCCATTAAAGGTTGAGGCAATACTTAGATTGCCTCCCCCACGCACTATTAGACTACTTCAAGTTTTAAAGGGGAAAGCTAACTTTCTACGTCGTTTTATAGTAAATTATGCCAATATCACTAAGGGTTTCATGCGTCTTTTGAAGAAGGACACCCCTTTTATCTGGGATGAGCAAGCCGAAGAGTCCTTTGATGCTTTGAAGAAAGTCGTGGTATCGACGCCTCTACTGAAGTCTACCGACTACAATAGGGATTAATTTCTTTATATCTCCGCGTATGAGGAGACGATTGGTATGGTTTTGGTTCAGGAGGATGATGAGCTCTGCGAGCATGTCATCTACTATCATAGTCGAAACTTAGTCGGTCTTGAACTTAATTATTCGCACGTTGAAAATCTAGCTTTGGTTGTCATTCACGCAGTCCAACGTTTGCGTCATTATATATTACTTTGCAAGACTACTTTGGTTTCCGATGTCAATCCATTTCAATACATCCTTACCAGGTGTATCATAGGGGGAGAATACAATAAATGGATTTTCATTTTACAAGAGTTTGATCTCGATTTCGCTTCTGCGAAATCCAAGAAATCACTAGTCTTCACGGAGTTAATATCCGACTTTCCACAATAAGATGAGGATTTGATCCATGTTGATTTGTTTGCGGATGAACACAATTTTCTTGTCTCGTTGTCCGACCCTAGTATGGAGACATTGTTCTTTATATTCAAACTTTGAATTTCCCTCATCATCTCTCATGAGATGACTGACGACGTATACGATACCAAGCTAAGAATTATACTATCATCGGTGACACTTTCTATCGTCGAGGAATAAAAAATATTTTGCGTCGTTGTTTAACTCGCACAGAAGCCGATTCAATCCTGAATAATTGCCATAGTGGGGCTTGTGGTGGTCATCTATCTGGGCTTGCGACAGCCCAAAATGTTTTGCGAGACGAGTATTTCTGGCCTTCTATCTTTAAAGATTGTATTGAAGTAGTTAAGAAGTTTCACCCCGTGCTAGGTGTTCACTCAGAAAATGCCCTCATATCCATCCCCTCTTCATCCAGTCATTATCGTCGGTCCCTTCACCAAGTGGGGGGTGGACTTCATGGATTGCAACCCAACTTTGGCTGGGGGGCATCAACACATTATCGTGGCCATTGAATACTTCACTAAGTGGGTCGAGGCCATGCCTACAATAAAATCTGATGGGAATACTATTGTCTTCTTCGTATTTAATCAAATTATCACCCGGTTCGGTATCCCTTGTGAGATTGTCATAGATCATGGCAGTCACTTTTAGAACGAAATGATGGAAGAGCTAGCATCTAAGCTGGGGTTTATACATGGTCATTCTTCTCCTTACTATCCTCAGGTGAATGAACAAGTAGAGGCCTTCAACAAGTCTCTCAATACCATTCTGCAAAAAATTGTCAGCCAAAGTAAGTCCGACTGGCACATTATGCTATATCCCACACTCTGAGCATACTGAACCTTGGTCAAGACTGCCACCAGATTTTCCCCTTTCCAGTTAAGACATGGTGTGGAGTCAATTTACCTATTGAATTCGAAATCACTTCTCTTAAGTCGGCAGTTGCACTCCTACTTGACACTTCTGATCTCGATCGACACCTTGTATACCTAGAGACTCTTGATGAGCAGCGTCGAGACGCCTCTACAAATATCGAGGAGAACAAAATACATGTTAAGGTCCAGTACGATCAGTATGTCTATTCTCTGTTGTACGCTGAGGGTGACTTGGTCCTCTTGTATGATCAAGCCAAAGAACCATTGGGGGAAAGCAAGTTTAAACCCATGTGGCATGGTCCTTATATCGTGCGACGTGTCTTAGAAAAAGGAGCCTACGAGTTAGAATATTATGAAGGGAATATGTTGGTTGAGCCCAGGATTGGGATCTACTTGAAAAGATATTATTCTTGAGCCCCAATCTCGAGCATAAATCTTTGTATACTAATGTAATTTAGTGTATATATCTTTTCCCTTTCTTTTCATCTTCATATTTCTTATCAAGTTTTCCCTTGGTTGTCAGATGTCAACAGAGTTGTCGGTCTACCTAGGATTCATAGACTGAGCCAGTCATCATACAAATAACTTGGCTTCCACTGCTTGGGTGGTTTAATCACCCAAGGGTCTACTGGTGTCTTAAGGTGGCGTATGCCTAGGGCCATCCACAAATAATGTGGTCGAATATAGTGTCATTATAGAACTTTTTGCGTGATGCTATCTCACATGGTATTCACTCTTTAGAGGTTCGCCTGGATTCCAAGCTAGTAGTATGTCAATTGAAGGACAGTTACCCCATGCATGATCCTAATTTACTCCGACAATTCCTATGGGCACGTATTTTAGAACGACAGTTTGATTTTATTACTTATTATCACATTCCTAGGAGTTCTAATCATTTATCTGATGCTTATATTAATTTTGTTTTAGATTGGCATTTGCCACATAACTAAAGCATAGAAAACCATCTCATCAATGTACACATTGTAAATATAAGTAGAGCCGAAGATCCTTGTTTTATATATATTTCAAAAAATATGGTGTTTATAGTACAAAATTGGGGCTAATACCCTCAATATACATATACATCCGGTACTACAATATCCACGACATCTATGCCTGTGGTGCTGGATGTGTGTCATGGTAACAAACTACGACACTTGTGAGACACCGAAAGAGTCATACCCAAGCTCCGGGCACACCAACCACTTGTCGCTACATGGATTCCGATAGATCCTCTACCTTAACCATGGGAATCCTATGAGTCAAATGAGACAGGTTTCCCTGCATGTTTTGTAGAACTCTCTCAGCTTCTCCTCTCACTGCCTCATCTCCGTGGTTCCTCCGTCAATGTTGAAGAATCCATTTCAGCCGTCGAATACCCACGTCTGTGTTACACAAGTGTCTAGTTAGTACTTGAGCACCATCCAAAAATATCTTTGTTCTACTATACAAAAATACTAAAAAATGAAATATTTAAAAACATTTGACATACCTATGTCCCCGTAGGCAGTTCTTGGTGGGAGTGGCATGTCTGTATCCTCTCTGAAGTCGATCCATGCATAGGGATAGTCATCTAGAGCAATGACCTGTCACTGCCACCAGTAGAAGAAATCATAATTGTAGGGTGTGGACACCCTACCTCCCCCCTATCATCTCATTACATCGTTCCACCGTGCCATGGCTGGATCACGAGGTCCTCTCGGAAGAATCTAGACTCTAGGTCCCAAACCTGGAACCCACTAAAAGAAGAAACTGCATAAGATATAGGCAAAACCGAAGTTCCTCTTGCTACCCTATTTGCACTTTGCCATCTGGCTCTTCATATTATCCAGTAGTGAGGTACACCAATCATATACTATGATTCTCAAGAACTGTACTACATAGAACATGAGAGGCCTCGATGCCTGGTGCAATGAGGGTGAGCCTTTGATCCTGGTCAAAACGAGGAAAACAATCTTCAGGTTGAGATTGTTTATTGCTCGGATGGGGAGTTGACTCCCGACCTTCTGAGTCCTTTCTACACAGTGGGAATCTATGTACTCCACTTTTTTCATTCCGCTTCCTGCTCCCCGTGATTTGAGGTTTACAACCTCTCCCCGACGTGATAATATAGTCAAAAAGTAGATATCCTCTACTTCAATCCTCAATGGTTTCCCATCGAGATTGAAGCTTTCACTGTCAGGGTCCTAGTAACCCACAAGCATCTCAAGAAACCTCACCTGGGCCCTCATCCCTTTGAATGCCCAAAATTTATATGAGCCACATCTTATCAAGGCCATTTGGGCCTCCGAATCTCTGTCCACAACAAAATATACCTCCTCGTGCTCTGTTTCACTCCATTCAAGCACTATCCTGCTAGATAAAAGTCAAAATTTGAGTTAGCAACCATATAAATTATTGATTGCGCACTTGTACGTGAGTTTCTTCACTTAAAGTCGCATATAGGGCTAGGTATATGCACCATATAATTTTTATAGTTGCGTATAACCCATTGTATACGCGACCTGATAAGGGACATCCCACGTACACTGAATTACACAATTTATGCCCTAAATTACTCAAAATTTGAAACCTAATTTAAAAATTTAATCCACTAGAAATGAAGAGGAGGGGAAGAGGAATTACCCGGTCCAGACGGTTTCTAATTTCCTCACCTGATGCTCCCACAATCACCAGTTGAATCTCGAAGGTAATTTGGTCCAATTTTCACTATTTGGGTAAAAATTCAAAATGGTATAGTAATTTTTGGTTTTGTTACTATTTATAACAATTTCTTACCCACTTTCTATAGTTTTGAGTCATTTTGTTTTTCTCCTAATGGACTAATACAAAGGTGGATTGAGTTGGTTTTTGTAGTTTTCACCAGGGATTCTTGTGAATTTCAACGTTATGTTGGTCATTCGTCACCGTGGGCAGGTATTTTCACTACCCAACATATAGGATAGGTATCCATTCCAACATGCATTTTTGCATTATCCTATAACTGTCACTTTTTATTCCATAAGTATGAACCCATTTGTTGTGACACAGAACCTTCCATCTGCTATCAGTAGTGTCGTTATCAAGTGGTAGAGACTTACCAAACATGGGTGCCCTAGTTAGATCCCCTGCTTCATTTGGTGCCCATGCTGAGATTTTTTCCATAGGACCAGGAGTCCCTAATAGATAGTACATAACTTTATGCTGACCCTCATTTCTCACTCATAAACATGATTCCTTATACCCTGAGGACTCCCAACCGAGTTTAGTTTAAACTCTTTTCCAATTCGTCTTCAAAAAGTGAAAAGATTGTCGAGTGAACTTGTCTCTTTCACACCCGTAAATTGGATTTGAAATGACGTCTATTTGGCACAATTTTATCCCTTTTTAACATGAAGTAGACTAAATGCCATGAAAAAGGACATTTTTTGGCATTAAGTTGTGATTGCATCTCTTGCTTTTGCTTGCAGTATTGAGCCTATAGTCGGTTCTCGCTTTACGTTATAAATTGTTTTCCTCAACAATTTTTTCATCCTCAACCAAGTAGAGCCTCATTAATATCCTTCACAATTTGACACCCTATACCTAGGAGGGAACATTCCTCTCAGTGTCCATCTCTCGTATGCATCTCCTTGTATTGAGCATAGGTATGTTCCACTGCTGGAACTAGTTTTTCTTACTTGCGACACTCATTTCCTCCTCTGTATCATAACATTCATTTGTCTATGAAAAAAAAAATACGGGCGGGGAGGGAGTATTATCTTATATTGGCAGCAATCGTGTTTCCTTTGAACATAGCACAAAGTTATTGAGTCCATTTGTCATCATAATTTTGGGTTTAGCATGGCCTTAGGAAGCTGAGCTCGTTACAGAGTCTTCTCTACCGACTGGTTACTATTCTAGTCCCTATAGAGAATTTTATTGATGCCTCCTGCATCTCATGGTTTCATCATTAAGTCTATGCTACTGGAGTCTTCCATATGTCTCATGCTCTTGTTCAAAGGAATTCTATCAACCATTGTCGACCACTTCTCAGAACTCTTGACTTTGCATTTCATCCATACCCTCAATCTGTCTCAGTGTCACATGATACTGTAGTCCTATCATGCACCCTGGTCCTACTTTCATCATTGGTAGGTAACCTTGAACCCAACATTCGACATTTCATCATTGGTCATTGATTGGGTGGTTTCCCTTGTGTTCGATGACACGACATCTATTCACACATTGGGATTCATGCAGTGTCTTGGATTCCATTAGCCTTATTGGTGGTTTCCTCGCCTTTGTCAACAATTTTCATTATTGGCTACTATTAAGAGGGTCTTTTTTGTGTACCGCTTGCACTTGGAACACGCTAACGACGCACAGGGTCGTTGGTTCGTGAACATGTTCTTCATCCGATTTCCTCCAAATTATGAAGCTCCTGATTTGTACCTCATGATGATTGATGAGAGATGCCTTAATGCTCTCCTTTCAGCGGGTCTCCTTCCATCGACTTCAACTCATCTATTTTGGAAATTAGACCTAGAGTCTTATGAGTACCTTGAGGCTTTCAATCATTAGTGGCAGGTTCTCTTGCCATCGACAATTGGGAATACATCATTGTCTCCTGATCGATGGATTCTCTGGGTGTTTGACACCGACTCCTTTATTCACACTTGTAAGAATGTACTCGGTGCCTTGATACCTACTTTCATTATTCGTAGGATGTATCACGTTTGTTAATGATATACCTCAATAACTGGTAATCAAACGATGTCTCATTTTGTTCGACCTCAACTCCTTTATTCACATGATGTAGACTTGCACCCTTGGCGGATTGTGTAGAAGACTTGAAGACATCAGTATGTGGCCGCAACTTTCCTAAGCTATTTCTTCCTTTTCATTGGACTATTACCTATATGACTTTAGTGATATTGGGAGATCAAATTGTACTCCATGGTATACATATATCTTCAAATTGATTTTGAGAGTGGTTCTACTGGGCCTTGTCCGTGACTATGAAAACTCTTGGCATGTAACTGCATTTGTATTTGCCTATTCATGGCCGCAGAAAGTTGTTTGGTATATTTTCACATGGATCTGCAGTGTAATTTTATTGGCAGCCATGTATGCAAAGTCATTGCATAATGTAATGAGCAACTAGTTCTTCCAATTGGTTCCCCATCACTCCACTTCTGGGTTGTTTATAATGTATTTATACCATCGCAGATACTCCTCTGACCTCACATATTAGGGTGCATATATTATAGAAATATTTGCCTCACCCTATGCAATCTTGCATAGAAGGCCTTTTTCCATTTCCCTATGCTGACTTATCATCCTTGTTTGTAAAATTCAGAGCTAAAAATACATATTTTTCCACATGTACACATCTTGCCTACTATACAACATGTGTATACGCAGGCTGCACCACTACAGCCTGCGTACATCGGGATTTGTGCTAAAAAATGAAAATTAATGTCGGGTTTCCATGTCACAATAGGAGATCTATGATCCTTGGCCTTACATATACTGGAAACGTTCCGAATCGACTCTTCAGTTCCATTTGAAGGATATAAATGGGCCAATTCCGAGCTATGGAAAAGAAGAGAAAGAATTCAACTTTGAGAGCAAAGTTACTCTGGAGAAATTATTTACTTCATATTGAGTCTGCCTCCCTTTGTCCTTTAAGTCTGAACACATTGTTCAACCCCCAAGCTCTTCCCTGATTGATTGAGAACCTCATTGTTTTTTTTTTATGAGCTTGGCTTTGGTGGAGAATTGAAGTGGTGGAGACCCAACTGGAAGGAACTTAGTTTCTCGGTTTCGAACCGTGCCGACACAAAAGTCTGTAACATTTTCACTTCTGCTGATCATATATTAATAGAAATACTCTTTTCCTGTCCAATGGATATCTTGCAAATATTTGAATTATTATTCCATGGGCGTATTTGTCAAGTTTATTAATGGATTATGCTATTGAATGTCCTAACATAATTTATTATCACCATATGCTTGTTGTGATTGGTTTTTTAGGACTAGTTGCAGGTATATCGCTTTGGGTCAAGTGCTCAATGATGGACTTCATCAAACGTATGAACGAGGTAGGCCTTTTATCTTGTCTTGCTAGCATATTTGTTTACATAGCATACTTGAGAAGAGAGTTGATTTCTGCAATCATTTCCGTTTGTTGTGGTTTACCCTAGCCATAAAGAGATTTTCCTTGTAACAATACGATCTTCGTTTTATGCGCACAATAGTCTGTTGGAAAGGTCTATCTAAGTACCACACATTATGAGATCACACTTAGACTTTGTCAATAGTGTCACTGTGGTAGTCCCAAAAAACATTGTTTAGGGCCTCAAAACAACCTTAGAAGTTTAGGACTTGAAAAGCTATAAAATATTGCCAAGATGAAAATTGAAACTGCCAAGATGACATCTATATGTGAGCTAGTTGGAATAGGTGGGTGGTCACCGATATCCACCTGGATTAATGGTTCAACAAGATACTTTATGTATATATATATATATATATATATATATTGGGATTCATATATAAAAAAACATTATTAGCATGTTAAACATAAACTTTCACTGAAGATTAACTTCATAAATTCATATCTAGACCTGTGAGAGCTATGGTTGAACATAAATATACCTCAAAAATAATATATGAGGATATGGGTGTATTTTATTAGTCTGAAGGCTGCAAGGACTATAAAAATCGGTAAGCTCTTTTTTACACGCAATGCGAATGGATGTATTCATTAACTTTTATTCATTAACTTAGACTAAAAGTTAAAACTTGTGATTTTGTCCAGATTTATGTTGTCGGATTCCGACGAAAAGGGCCAAACATAGAACGTTCAAACAATGCCTTTGATCTCATATTGAGGTTAGAGGAAAACATTGGGTTTAAAAGTTAGGAAATGATTCATGTATTTATACGTGGATTAATTCTAGACTTTCATGTTAACATTAGTTCATGACATTAAATGTCTACTCTTTATTTTTCTTTCTCTAATGTTTAGTGCATGGATGCTAATCACCAAAGTGTTCACCCTATATGGATGATAATTTCCTAGTGTTTGAAGTCCACTTTGTCTAAACCAGTTTATATTTACTTCAAACCTGGATCCTCATGTAGCTTGTACTCCTTACTTACTTGTGCTTTTAGTGAAAGACCCTCCTGGGTACTCCTTACTTACCTGTGCTTTGCGAGAGACCCTCCTGCATCTTTAGAGCTATTTTTCGCTCAAATGTCCCATAAAATGTCTTCGGCTTTTCATTCAACCTCCCCAGTCGACCTAGTTGGTGGCTTTGCTTGCTTAGAAAAATGCTAAATCCTTATTAATGGCCCCAACAATGATTAAGATGCTAAATCCTTACTAGAGGCCCAAAAAATGATTAAAAGCTTCACGTCATAATTAATTGGGCATTGCAACAACTTATTTCACCAGCTGCCTCTTCATCACAAATTTGGCACAAAATTTGACAGATCAACAAAAGTACAATGGAAGGTTGCGTGTGGACTACCATACCTATTCAAGAAGTTATGTATCCTATGAGCAAATGGCCTAGGCTATTGTCTCCCTGAGCTACCGGCTTGATCTCCTAGTTTTTGTTATTATTAGTACAATTGTTTGAGGAAGCACACATAGTTAGTGTGACTCTTTGAGGAAGCACACTCAATATTGGGTGAGATATCTATAGCTACAACTATTTCTATGGAAGAATAGTGAGAAGTGGGATATTTATAGCTATTTCTATTTCTATTGTATGTATTGATTATTTGTCATGGTTAATCACATGTATACTTTGTTGTTGATGTATTTTACAATGCAAAGATAATTCTGGATAGTAGCACTAATGACTAACCATTTTTTTTTCTTTCGATCCATCTTGATCTTGTTTCAGGCCTGCTATTTCTCTCCCTGGCTGAGTACTTTGTTGGTAAATCCAGCCAAAGCAAGTTGTCGATTTGATGTTGGCTTCACTGTTTAGGCATAATTTTCATATTCTATGCAATTGCTATCTTATAACATGGGATAATGACTTTGCAGATGCAGAGAAACATCGTGTTCTTCTATTAACCATGATCAAAGGATTGAGAAGATTCCGTTAAGATGTGGATTCTATAGAGAAAACAAGAAACAAAATTGTTGTTCATTGAGTGGTCGACAATGCATTTACCCCCCTAACATGCCATCTCTGAAAGTGGCATATCGACATTTATTCCTTCGCCTCGTGCAAGTCTCTTCCGTAATTAACCTGCATGATTATTATGAAGAATGGAACTCATGGTAGCATTGTCCCCCAATCAATTTCTTACTAACTCCTTTTCCAACGACTACGTGAATGGATAATTGGTGTCGGTTTGGTGCGCCTTTCTCCTACGATCAAGCACTACTTTTTTTAATCAAAGTTACCATGATACAAACGCTGTTATTGGAAAATCCCTTATTGCATATTTCATTTGAAAATGAGATCTTTTGCCTTAGTTACTGGTCTCAGAGAAATGAATTGCACTTAGGCTAGGGGTCAACTTAATCCTCCACTCATGAATTCATAATTATGTCAAGTAATAATTAATCAAAGTTCGGACCTTATTTGTGTTAAGCCTATGTCGATGGGTAAACTTAATTAGTTGGTTCTTCGACTGAGTCCACTAAATCTACTAGTACTTCTTCTAGGTCAATGGATGAAAAAACTATCTATTTTAAATTATTAACTCATTATTTTAAATATATAAATATTTATGAATAAATATATAAAGATTGGTTTGATCATGTGAAAAAGTTAGAGGTTTAGGCAACACCTTTTCCATTAACTATCAATTTCGTTATTTTAATTTCACCTTCTCTAAATTTCATTAAAAAACCAACTCCATGACCTAAAGTAGAGTTATCCATTATCTCAACTAGATTTCACACCGACATCTCTTTAGAGATATTCCTTTATGGAACTACTACGATAACGATGGCTACTACTTTTGGGATAACTCTTTATTAATGCATATTTCGACGGGTACGTATAACATGCGAGGTACGTATAACATGCGAGCGTCTTTCAAGTAAAACTTTACGTTAAGAATTATATTTGTTTGAAAAATATACCTTCCTTTATTGGCAACCACCTAATAAATGGTAAGGAAACTAAAGATTCTCGTGCAAAATCTTAAGACCATGACCTCTTTCTCCTTGCCGCATGTTCTCTTTCATTGCCATTTTGTTTTTTCTAGGAGGCAATGTGGCCCCTCCCTTTGTTTTATGTCATAGATGCTCATAAGAGGAGAGCCACTAACATTAACATCATATTTACTTTATGTGCCATATCCTACTTACTAATCAAGCATATCCCTAGGCATTTGCGGCTTCTCCATGTATTGGGAATTCTTTTAAGCATGTTTATATGGTAATAAGAGGAATATGGATAATGAAACGTAAATTAAAAGGTTATGAATTTTATTTATTTTAATTATTGTTAATTAATGTAGATTTTTTTTAGATTATTTATAATGTGTGAGAAGGGATCAAATTAATGGGTAAATATTTTTTAGATTGTAAAAGTTTTAGAAAATATTTCAATATTTAAGAGATTTGATCCCTCTTCGAGCATGATAAATTCAATGTTAAGATATGTTAAGATGGATATTTTATTAATGATTTTGTTTCCTCCAGAACAAATTGAAAAATTGTACTTATTATAAGTTAATTGATTTATAGAGTATTGGTACCTATCACAAACCTAAGAGTCTTGCCCAAATTTTTTCTTTTTGTCATCTTCGATCGTGCAATGCTACATTGCCTTAGACATAGTGGCTTGACCAACTTGTGATTACTACAACTCGACTACACCTCTTCACTTAAATTCTTCTCATACCTTCTCTTTATAGTAAGTTAGATGCACAACTAAGTCCAACACAACCTAGTTCACCCAACAATAGACACATGTTTCTCTTGGTCTTGCATCTTTGTACATGTTTCAGAGAATTCTTGTGACTTGATTGTTTGAAGGAAATCACAATGATTACAAGGAAATCATCAATTAGTAGAGGCTTTTAATGTTACAAGATTGCATTTTACAAAAAACACTTCTACGAGAACCTTCGCTAGTGAAAGTGGACACTGCATCGAGTGGTTGGATGTTTTAGTGGATGACATTTAAACAATGTGCATCTTATAAATTGGCACACCTCTGCACGATTGTTTAAGAGACACTGATTCTTATTATATACTATAAAGTAATAGTGGGCTATATATTGTTAAGAACCTATATAAGAGTTCAATCTTCACTAATTAAGAGCACATTGATACACATTCATCACATTTGTTCTTTTATTTTATAAATAGCATCGGTATTGCAATACATTCTAAAAGCATCGGTGCATACATATATGTAAGGAGCGTTGCTCGATGCTATAATCTCGGGCAATACTTGTACTTATATATTAAACATGTACTAGTGCATATGAATGATTGAAACACATGCGTGTGTATCAATGAATAAAACAAAGAAATATGTTTTAATGCCAAAATTATTTGCTTGTTATTTAATATTTTTACAAGTGTGGAAGTGTAGCTTCAAAATTATTTGCTTATTATTTAATATTTTTACAAGTGTGGAAGTGTAGCTTTTTGATTGTTTTTTTTCTTTAATAGGATTTCAATTATTGAGATAATAAATAAATAAATTTTATATTAATATCCATTTTTATATTTTAATTCATGCATTTTGATATAAACATTCTATTAATATTATACCATTTGAACAATTCTATTAGATGATTACACATAGGTTTATTATAATAATGTAAATCAACCATATATTTATTCAACACCATAACATTTTACAATATTATGCATCATAATAAAAATAATCCATTTTACTCTTTAAGACTAAGGAACCAATCATCATACAAAATGGGACAACATAAAGATTCATGATAAACAAAATGTAAAAACTAATTGTTACAGTTATTAGTAATCAATCAACACATCAAATGGGACTATATAAAGGTCCACTTGAACAAATTGCCTAATTTGTATAGACAAACATTTTAAAATATGAAACTCTTAACAATATTGCAAATGATAAATATTGCAATTTTTTTTAAGAAGAAGATAGGGGTGTATGTGAATAACTGGTTAAAAAACTTAAATGATATGTGTGATTTGATTTGTCATTTGTATGGACAAATGACACTTTGAATGAAGGTATACTTTTTTCTTATAACATGACTATCCATAATTTTAAGAATGAAAAATTATATTAAAATATAGAAATATCGACTAATCTTAATAATCCTTATTTTTATTTTAGATTAATATAAACTTCCACCATATGTTTAACTCATGATTTTGAATCTCTTTTTGTGTGAAGAACTATGTTATTCTATCGTTTTAAGAGATCACTAAAAATGCCATGTACCAAGAAAGAGAAACGTTAACATCCCAAAGCCATAGATATATTAATATAGTTTATTCTGACTTCAACTGTCAACTGCACAATACATAGTATAATATTAAAGACAATAGAAGCTAGCCATTGCACGCATGTTTGTCAAGCAATAGAAGCTAGCCATCGCATGCATGTTTGGCAAGGAATAAAAGCTAACTGTGAGATCTTCCTTTCCGAATATTAGCATGCGTTTCAACGGCTTCGCCAGCTTATGTCATTTAGTGCCAGGTGAAGGCGGGTTGTCGTGACCAATTCTAGGGCTGTGGCCTACAACATATTTCTCCTCTGCGTGTTCAACCACATTAAATTTTAGAGATGCAAGGATTGCCTGAATTTCATCAGAACGCTGATCTGAAGCCTTCGATTTTGCAGATACATTCGGCTTCAACTTACCCTCTGAACCAGGATGCTTTTCAAGATTGGCTCTTCTGCTAAAACATTCGTTCAGCTCCAGGAATGCCTTTTCGGGAGTCCTTTCCTCGACTGATGGATAACTACTTGCAGGAGTAGCTTTAACCGGAGAATCGCTATTCAGAGAGAATGGCTTGAAGCCGAAAATCCGAGCAGCATCACCTAACGGGGCTGCAACCAATAATAGAATAATCATAGCACAGATCTTCATGATTGAAGTAATTTACTTAAGGAAGCTTCTCTATTTTGGATCCAATATGATGATCAAAAGAAAAGAAGTCGATTGGTTCATGGCAGACAATCTTCACAGGAACGGCAGCCACCCGCATGGCAAGACTACCGAGTTTCAAGAAGTCGTTTTCCATTCAGAAAATTCTCTGCAAAACCTATTCCATTATATAAATTGTTATTGTATTGTAGAGGTCGTTTTCCATTACATCATTGCGAACATTATTTTTTACCGTAGAGATCTTGGGGCATATTCCATTATATAAATTGTTATTGTATTGTAGAGGTCGTTTTCACGATGAAGAAGGTACACTGTCATCTAGTCTCTTGTGGCATGCTTTATTTGAGCACATCAATTATGACATTCTTCATATGTTGAATAAAAATGGTGTTTCTAGTTTTTCCACCATTCCAAGGAATTTGAAGCAATTTTATGCATGTATCCTTGGTAAGCATAGCAAGTAGCATTTTCATGATTCCATTTCAAGAGCATTCAGAAAGCTAAAGTTGATACACTATGATTGGTGTGGCTCCATTCATATTGCATCTAATTTTAGTAATAAATATATCATGACTTTTATTGTTGATTACATCATGATGTGTTGGGTTTATTTGGTCAAATAGAAATCTGAAGCAATTGAAACATTTAAAAATTTTGATCTATGGATTGTGTTAAGAACCAAATATCAATATAGCATAGAAAAACCTTAGAACAAGTACTCAACGCCTTTAAAAAGAGATAAATTCACATAATAAGCCTCTTCGAGGGGCAACCTCCTTATACACCACATAAATGTCCAAATACAAGATGATTCCAAATGAAAATGTCTCCTTGGTATATATAGGAGACTAGGAGGTACAATTAC